>JAXQQM020069906.1:0-114322 GCA_034641835.2 Pinus albicaulis
CAGCCTTTGATACACTTTTGATAGAAAACATATAAAAACAAAAGGGAAACTTGAAGGCGACTTTTGGAGTAGAAGCTAGCGGGCCGGGCGCACCACAAATCCTCTCCTAGCTCTTCTTTACTTGGTTACTTTCAAGACAATCACAAAGGTAACACACAATGGCCTAAGATCTGATAAGTACTTTGAAAATAGTCAACTTTTAACACATCCTAAGGGAAACAATCAAATAGTTGAGCAAATAAGAAAGGGACTCAGGTCTAACCTTAATTTCCTCAGTTCATCTTCACACAACATATATTGAAAGTAACATTTAAAAATAACATTCATCTAAGACAATAAGACGAGGGAACGCCAGCATCCATGTACTTAAACTGAATTAACTCATTTTCAAATAACACAATCGAAAGAAAACATTTAAATAAAGGTTTCTCAGCCAGAGAAGGTTAATGATATACAGTAGGTCCTAAACCTGTTTAAACTGTTCTTTATAGTGGAAAATGAAACAAATTGAAAACAGAAACAAAATACAAGTTACAGTGAGAATAACATCACCATCATCATAAACCAGGATCCCATAAATCAACTTGTATTGATGCTTCAAACCAGTTACAAACTTCAAATCCAGTGTTTTAATCCATCTCTCTTCATAACCTAACCTATCTGTTACAAGAAGAGCTCCAAGAGCTAGTGAAATCCTATCTACAATCAAGATTCTTCAGCTCAGTTACAATTACAATGCTTCAGAAAATTACATTAGCAACCAACCCCTCACTCATCTTCTATTGAAGTATTTATAGAAGGCTGAGGAGGTTAGATCTGATGAAAAGATCTCAAATACAATTAATGCAGAATTAATGTCTTCTTGGCCTTTGGGGGCTCAAATGAAGAGACTATACACGTGTTCCACTGCATTAACTATTTTACACTTACGATTCAAGCTCGGTGGGAGCTTTTGTTGACATTTGAGGCTCTGTGTGATGTTAGGGCTACTCTGCAGACTTTCTTTCATTAAATTCCTAGCAGAAGTAACTCTTCGGCTGCTTTGAGGTAAAATATCTGACTTTGATCAATAAATTCAGTTCTTGATTGAATGCTTTGAGGCACAGGTGGCGCTTTAGTCGCTGGGAGGAATCAATTCGCCTCCATCTGTGGTGGTGAAGGGTTTCCTGATGAAACACTTTAGGTTTTCCTTTAATCTGTGCTTTAGATCCGAGGATTAGGCGTTTGATAACTGTCTTAGCCTTAATCCCCACAAATCTGTTCACTAATATGCTATTCTGGTTCATTTTTGGTCTTCAACATCTGATACTCTTTCTCTGCATTGATCTTCATGGTTTTCTTCTTGTGCAGGGCTGCGTAGGGCATGTAAGGCATCGATGCCTGTGAAAACATCAACAAGACGTGAAAAATTGATTCTGTGAGCGATTTCCTCGGAGGAATCGAACAAGGGAGGGTCGTCACCCTCCTTCTCTGAATCTTCCTTAAAAAACGCAAACAAATAGTTTAAACCCTGCAAAAAACACGGAAAAACGTTATATAATCCTGCGTATAGGTCAATCTACATCGGGGACTGTGCGGAGGAGCGTGGGTCGTTGTATGGCATCATCCAACGGCTGGGATTTAATCTCAGAATAGCCAAAAAAGCATGGGGGAGGAGGATTAAATCAGAGCCGTCGATTCGCACCGAGATCGATGGTCGGGGGTGACTACGGGGGGTTCGGATGTACGGAGGAAAAATTTTGGGGGCATACCCCCATAGTGAAACTGCGCCGTTGATCTGGATCAGTTTGGACGGTCAAGATGGAATCAGAGGGCGTTGAAAGTCAAACAAAGAGAATCTGGAGGATGAGCAATGGAATCAAGCATTTGAATGTGGACCATCGATCTACAAAGATCGACAGCGGAGATTGATTCTCGGCTGCGTTGGGGCCCGGCTAAATGACGAGCAGGTTGGTTAACGGTCGAGAAGATCGGAGGATTGACAACCATCGGATGGGAGGGGTTAGATCGGACGGTGGAGGTGAATTCCGCTAGGCGTCTCTGGTATGAAATTTAATGCGTGAAATGTTTCGGTCGCGCGGCGGTTTTGAAACAGTGCCGGGGAAACGCATCGGCCAGCGTATGGAATCGCTGGCCGACGGGAAAAAACCACCAACCGGCGGAGGGTGGTGCGGAATGATACCGGTGGTTTTTGGAATCAGCGCGGGAAAAAGGGGGGTCCACCAGGCAAGTTGCGTTCCGCTCCATCGGATTTGTGGAGCAGATCGACGGCCCAGGTTGAATCGCGCAGGAAACCACGTGACTTTAATATTTCAGTTAAAACTTTATAAAATGGGTTTTTTTTGAATTTTCAAAGGAAAATGGACGGAGAATGGTTGTATTTTCGGTTTAGCGCCTAAGGACTGAGCAGTTGGTCCCGGTGCTCGGGTATATGGGGGAAAGAGCCAGGGGCTTAGCCCGAGGGGGCTAAAAACCTTAACATCATATAAAATGTGCATTTTATAGGATTTTCAATGTTTTCAAAGGGAAATCAAGGTTCGGACAAGGTAAAAAAGTGAGTTTTTAACCTTAGGGAACGGATTTTATGAAGGGATAAACTGAAAACATAAGTTTTTGTGGGGTTTTTATGGAAAAAATGAAAAAGGAGAATGATGTAAGTTGGAAGAAAGGGAGGGGAAAAAAGGGGAATGCAGCAGTATTTGACTTGGATTTTTGTAGGATATCAGAGGTTTTGAAGAAGGAAACAGCTGTGAAGATTAACCAGAAACATGAGTTTCATCAAAAAGACTTCAAGCACCAACAAATTCAGGACTGAATTTGTTTCTTGAAGGCTGCAAGGAATATTTAGCCACCGGCTGATATGACATAAAAACATGGGTGGCTAACACCCACCATTTAATTTCATTCACATTTATGACAGTTTTAAGATTTATAATAAAGGATTAAAACTTTGTTATATGTTTTATTGATGTTATTATGCGTGTTCCTGACTGTCAAAAAATTCGCCCTACTGCAAAAAGACGCATTTTTCTCGAAATTGTTGAAATTTAACCAGAGAAAGCCCTGATTTCTCATTTCAAACCTAATTTCAACTAGTGCTTTAATATTTAAAGAATGTTCGAAGCCATTCCTCTGCACCAGCATTGCAGGAACCATAAAATCATCAGAAACCCTTCTCAAAGTCACAAGATACCTGTAAATCAAGTATTTTCCTGAATTTGGCCTACAATTTCATGATTTTGACTGCCAATTGAACAATTGAAATTTAAAAGAGCTAAATTACCCATTAGTTCTGTACCAAAAACCTTGGAAAAAGAGGGTAAACCCTCGCAATTTTTTCCCAAAAATTTCCATTTGAAGAAAAGCTCATTTCTAAGCCAATTTCTAAGTCAGAGACCCCTGAAAGTCAAATTCGATGGTCCAAAAGGTTTTAAAACTCACAGAAAACCTTAAAACGCCATTTTATAGTCCCATTCATTCAAAAAACCTGCATTTTTTTATCTTAAGCTATTACCTGTGTCCTAAAAATCCCACTTGAGAATTGAATTATCCACTACTGTCATCCTTGCCTATAAAGTTGCTCAATTTCCCTCTGTTTAAGAAAAACCAACTATAGAAAACAATCTAATATTGCTCTAGTTACCTCAAAATGACAAAAAATAAACTCACACCAAAGGCTAGAGGATCCAAGCCTGTTAGGCTTGGAGGGTCGAAACCTCCTAAAACTGAAGCAACAAAAGTTCCAAAGTCTACTCCTGCTATCACTGCTAAGACCTCTGTGACTATAAATCCTCTTCAACCTCAAGTGTCTACTGAAGAAGTCATCCCTTCGGTTAATGTAGATTAAAAAATTGTAGACCCTCGAGTAGAATTCAATCTATTAGAAGTACACAATTGGTGTTATGAGAAGTTTTTAGACAAAGAAGAAATGCCTCTCTGGGATACAAACGTACCTAAATATATAGTCCTAGTAACACATCATAGCCAGGACTTGATAAGACAGTGCCAGAAGTATTATGTACCAGATCAAATATCCATTGTGAATAATGACAGGGAAATCCTTTTTTCTATCACTGCAGAGTCAATCAATGAAATGTTGCAGCTACAGTTTGACCCAAGTGCAGTCTCGTTATCCATAGAAGCATTGAATCAATTATATTTAGGGTTAGATTTCCCTAAAATATTCATGATTTTTCAGAACTTCATGCCTAGTCATGTAGATATCCCAAAATTAAATCCCCCTTATTCCACTTCTAAATTTCCAAAGGGTTCTAGGCATGTTATCTCAATGTTATCCTTCATCTTAGGATACTTCACTGATGAGTTTATTGATGAGTCTATCCTTGGATTTTTGTCTACATTGTCTCCTAATCAGCCTCTTGCTGTGATTTTTTATTCTTCCAGGTTCATTGTTGATTCCATCCACCATCAGTTGACAAAGCTACCCATTGAAGGGGTATTTAGGTATTCCTCTTATTTATTTCATCTTTTCTAATTCTCACAAGCAGATCACTTCCCTATAGCATTGCAGAAGATGAATGTAGAGGGCCAATCTCTATCAGTTTTCTTCTAGACATCATTATTGAGAAAGGAAGGGAATGAATACATTTATACAGATTTCACATATTTATTTATAAGGCCAGCCATGAGTTTGCTACAAAAATCAGAACAGCCTAGAGTAAATGAAGAGATGAAAAGAATATTACAACTGTCAGAAGAATGTAAAATGGGAGATTGGTACTTATATGAGAAGCACACTGAATTAAGAATCTTTGGATCCAATTTGCTTCCATAGAAGTTACCCAAATTTTTGACTATCAGAGTCTTTGCTCTAGAATACTTGAGATAGGTATTGAATGTTGATGCTATCCATTTCACAGCATCCAAAAAGAAGACACAGTTTAAGCTAAAAAATTATATTGGTCCATTCATATTAAATAACATGGATGCTGAGAAAGAAATAGAAAAGGGATTATCAGAGATGAAATTTCAAGTGATTTTCCCTTCGAATTATGATCCCCAAGTTCTTTTGAAAAATATAAGGATTAAAAATAAGCTGTGTCCATTTATACATGATCCAAAGCCTGATGTTGAAAAATTTTCCAATCAATCTGAATGGACAAAAAATACATTGGCAGATGTAACTCTAAATACACAACTAGCAGGAAAAAAGGATACCACACTTGCTGTGGTAACTCCTAGACCACTAGAGACTTCAAAAAAAAGGAATAGAGATGAGGGTGCCTATATAGTAGAAACCACTTTAGATACCAAGTTCAAACTCATCTACAATAAAAGACTAAGATTTGGCTCAATAGGAAAAGAAAAACTTATTGAAGTTGAAGATGAACCAGAGGTCAGTAATGATGAGGCCGCTATAATAATCAAGGAGACTTTGACAGATATTGAAAGAGAACAAGTAACATCCAAAGGAAAAGAGACCCAAATGATTGAGCAACAGGTGAACATGGAAACTTCTTCTTCTCAAACAACAGAAGAAAAAGATTTGGATATTAAGGATATATATAAGAAGATTAAACAAAGAAATGAGGAGATTAAAGTGAGATTTATTCTCAATTTCTCAAGTAGAAGCCAGGAAATCAGGATAGATTGCTTACAACATTTGATTATTCTTCAAATAAAATGATCATGTCCTATTTACAGCTAACTACTTCAACTCCAAAAACAGTGGCTTATTACAAAAAGATGGAATTTGATGTAGATACTAAAAAGGTACATGAGTTGGATCAGATAGAATTCCATCGACATAGTTCAGAGATGCTATATTCCACTGTGGTGACAAACGCCGTGAGTGTCACCAATTTGAAAAATACTATTATCAACCTGCAAGATCAGATGAAGCTTGATAAAGGCTCCTTATATGCAAAATATCTAAGGATGAAGGCCTTATAAGATTTGATTCTACAGATAGGAGTTGACCCATCCAATATACAAGCTGCTGAAGTATTAATCAAACAGAAAAATAATGACATTGTTGCTTTGAGAAAATAATTAAAACTTCCTCAAAGTGATCACCCACAGAGCAAAGAAATACTTCAAGAACATAGAGAGAAAGAATATATGATGTAATTGATAATAAATCTTACTTCTCAGATTAAGGATATGGAAAGTAAATTAGATATACTGATGAAAGAAAAGGAAACTGTGAAGAAAACTGATGCTTCTACTATTCCCATAGTTATTCCTATTATTACAACTGCTATTCCTTCTACATTGGGAGAAACGTTAGCACCCAAATAGCTACTAGAAACTACAGTGTCAGTACAATCAGCTACTACATCCCAAACAAAATCCTCAACATCACTGGTGCAGCAGACAAATGATGCAGGGAAAATTGTCAAAACAATGGAAGAAATGACATTGAAAACCAATGAAATCAACAGTTTGAAGAAACTGATTCAGATTATGGAGGCATCCAATAAAACAACACTTTTTAATGCCAATAATTATGAACAAAAATCTAAAATACTTGAAGAGCAAGTAAAAAGTCTTCAAAAGGATTTGAGCTTCACTACACAGATTTATTACATAAGAAATCACTTATGGACCAACATTATTGAGGCCATACATCTTCAATGGCCATCAATTAAGATAATTTATGAATAAAGAGATCTCCTTCTTGCAGTTCAAAATGAAATACAGAGGACAAAAAAATAACTAGAAGATAAACCAGCAAAAGCACAAAAGCTAATTACCTTTATAAGAACAAGACTGAGCTAGAGGAACTGAAGATACAAGACAGAACATAGACTATACTGCAAATAAAAAAGGTATTGACAAAGAGAACTTTGATGAATAACTTAAAATAAAAATGCGATTCTATGAATTTTTCCGTTACCAAGTTCTTAGCAAAGTATACTATGCTAAGACAAGCAGGCATCCCATACATCCATGTATTAAATGAAAAATTGATGGACCAAAAGGAATATGATAAGAAGATAAGGGACTATGCCAAAGAACAGGTGAATAAACAACTGCCATGGGGATCTCCAATAGGGAAAGTTGTCCTTCAATACATTGAAGATTTATTCTTCCTTCAAAATGAAATCAAACATTTGTTTGTAATTAAGCCAAATTTTTGTAAGTACACTGAAGCAGATGAGAACTATAGAAAACTCAAGAGTGTAAAGATACCAGATGTTGAACAATGGAAAACTTACACAGATTTATTATAGCATCAAAAGAAGAAAATAGTGAAAAGAAAGTAGAATGAAGCAATCAATTTGAAAAAGAAACAAAACAGTATTTGCTTTAGATTTTTTACTTTTGAAAAACCTCTTTTTACAGCAGTCGGAAGTAAAAATATTAGGTTAAAGAGTATCAGGGTGAAAGGCTAAAGCTAAAGTGTATCAGAGAAAGAAAAAACAATCATCTGATTTTGACTGTAGTAATTTCCCTTTTTACAGCAATAGCTTGGTGAATAAACAACATGAAAGAGTATCAGAGATAAAGCACAATGGTCGAAAAGTATAAGTGAAAGAGTATCAGTGAAAACATCTTCCAAAAAAGATATTTTTCAATATGCCAGCAAGCATGGATAGCTATTCAACAAACAGTTTTGTTTCATAAGATTATCTCTATTTTTTCTAGATAAGAGGATAGCCTGCTAAGGTTTTTAAGCAGCTGTCCCTCTTAATATGTAAAGATATTTTTATTTTCCTAGAGTTATTCCTAGATCTTTCTAGGATATTTGTAATAAACATTTGTTTAAATACTTCAGTTTATGAAGTGTTTAGGGTGTGGAATAAAATTGCTAAGAATATTATAGACCTTCTTTCTGGTAAATTGGAGGCTCACATGTGTTGATTTTAAAGCATCAGTCTGGAAAATATCCAATTGGAATTCGTAATTCAGGATTCATGCGATAATTTGAAGAGTAAAGTGCATCTATCTTGTCATTGTTTCCATTCTATGTTACATACAATTTCATATATGTTGTTCAATATTAATGATTAATTAGGAGAATTATTTCAAGATTAGTGTAAGAAATCCCTATCTTAACTACTTAATCATTTAAATGTTTTCTACTGATTTCCGGATTTAGGAATTCTTAATTTCTCCTAGTCCCATTTGACCCCTGCCTCCTTCCTCTTTTTCCGGATCAAAGGATCCTTCATTTCCCTTTATCATGAAGTAAGCCATCTCACCAAAACAATATATCCAAATATCTAAGGGTTATCTACCTTGACCTAAATACAGTAGCATCCTCTTGGCCTTGCCTTCTAGTGTTTCTTGCTATACTTTGACTCCATAGCCCAATGGACTAGTAGATCCCTCTTTAATTTTTCTTCAAGTAATATTATTTTCCACCAAACATTTCAAATCCAAAACCAAATTGAACTATCATTACTAGCCTAAAACATTAAACAAAAACAAAGTTAAATCATAAAGAGAGAGCCCTCTCTGAAATTTAGGAAGGCTATATCCTAAATTTCTAAAGTAGGTTTGTGGTTACCCCTAGTTTTCTTAAAAACTGAAAAAATCGAAAAGCGGACAATCTTTAGAAACTACTAGGGTGATAACATACTGGCGACCATACTGGGGACCTAACCAGTCTCCAGTTTTTTAAAATTAGTCTTAAAGGAAGATTTTTAATCTATATTTTTTACTTTAAGTTTATTTTTGAAGGGTTGTAGGTATTCATAAATAGTCATTCTGTCTTCTAGGAAAACCTACTATACCAGGTCTAATCCAGATCCTAAGCCTGCATTTATAGTAGATAACCCATAAAATATTGGAAAAAACAAAAAGAAAAAACAAATTGTCAATTTAGAAACTGAAGTACCATTAAGAAAAGCTAATTTTTTACCCAAAGAATTAGTGAGCTTATCTAATATTGATTTTTATTTCAAGTTTGAACAATCATTGTTTAGAGTTAAATCTGAAACTGATTTAAAAGATACTGTAATAGATCCTGTTTTTATTTCTTTTTTGGAAGAAAAGAAGAATATTATTTCAACAAAAATCAAATCAGATAAATCTGAAACTCAAAGTCAAGTAGAAAGGATTAATGTTACACAGATTAAATATATTGATGAAGCTATTAAATTAGCCCATTTTTTTTATCTCAATTTAAGCCTCCAGTTTCTCAATTGCACACAACAATAATTCTAGCAGTAAATTCAACTCTGTATGTTGTCACTTCATTTTTAGACTCCACTACCAGTTCATCCATAGAACCTTTTATTCCTGAGTTGCCTGTGCAACCTAAGATATTATATCCATCATACCCTCAATCCATTGCATCCAATAGTTTTATAAGCACTACATCCTTATTTCCAAATAGTTCCATATATATACCAACATCTTTTCCAAGCTCATCCAGCACAACTTTTAGCTCATCAGCCATCATATCCAGCACTACTCCTATCGTTATTGTTATACCTCCTAGTTAAGCAAAACTCCAAGCCATGGATGCTAGGTATGCTCCTCTTTTCTTACCCCAAAACCTCCATGATATGCCCCAAGATTATCAGAAAAACATACCACTATTTGATGGCCAATCACAATATACTTCTCGACAACATGTCATAATAATAATAGATTATTGTGAAATCTATGAAATAGATGAATCAAATGTTCAAATGAGGTTGTTTGCTCAAATTTTAACAGGAGAGGTTAAGAAATGGTTTAAAAATTTAGCTGCTGGTAGTATAGCTAATTTAGCTACATTCCATAGAGAATTCTTAAATAAATGGGAAAAGAAAAAGAACCCCCTGCAAATCTTATCTGAATTTGATGCTTTAAAAAGAGCTCCTAATGAGTCCGTTCAGGATTACTACACCAGATATAATAGTGTTTATAATTCCATTCCTGTTGATATTAAACCTACACCCTATTCAGTGCTCCTTAAATTTCTTGGTGGATTTGAACCAGATATGGCTTACCAAGTAAGAGAAAGGAATGTTGAAACATTATAACAAATGCAATTAGATGTTGTTGGTGTAGAAATAAATATTCTAGCTAAAAAGGCCAGACATAGGAATGAAAGGAGAGTCACAATCAAAGAAGAAACATCAAACTCGGATGGCAAATTTAACCTTTTTGATAAAAATTTAGAAAGGGTGGTTGAAAGATTAGACAATATTGAGAGAAAACCACAATGGGATAACCAACCTCAAATCATAAATCCCAACTTCAGAAAAAATAATAATCCTGGAAAAGGTAAGGAAGCCTCGCCAAATCAAAACATTAAGCCCCCATTCCAAGAGAAATATGCTGAAAGTTCTCAAAAAAATGATTAAGATGAGGATGACATCAATATTGTAATGGGGATAGATGAAGAAAACACTATTTTCCTCACTCAGGAGGATCAAGAACATTTTGAGCTTCAACAACTCAAAGTAGAATCTAGTGAATCCTTTGATTTTAAAAAAGGTTATGAATTCACCATCAACAAAATTCATAGTCAATATAGCCTTAGAAGCAGAAAAACAATGAAACTTATACAAAAAGCAACTCTCAAAATCAAACTAAAAATAGTGTAGAAGTACCAAAAAAAAAAATTTGAAAATTCTCCCTAGGGAAAAGAAGCAAAATTCCAATCCACCCAGTCCAAAAAATTCACCAAGTCCTAAAATTGTTTATATCACTGAAGAAGTGGCCAAATAATCAAATAATGCTCAAAAATCCAACACTACCAAAGCCCCTAATGCAGCAAAATCAGCAATTTCTGGTCCAAAGAAGAATCCTGCTGATTCTAAATTAGCAAATCCCAAAACTGTAAACACTAAAGATTTTGCTGAAAGTTAAAAATCTGAAAAATCTTCTGCTACCCCTGAATCTATCCCTGAAAAGAAAACTAAAGACAACAAAAATCAAGAAACTCAGATTGATAATAAAAGAACAACCCAAGATAAAAGTACAACTACTGAAATGCTTGAAAAACCTACTCAGATAACTGTTACTAAAGATGAACTAATTCAGATTAGTAAGTCTCAATTATCATTTAATATTCAATCTGAAATAGCTAAGTTGAAAATACCAATTCCTTTAACAGAATTGGTAAAAAATGACTTATATAAATCAACAATGACTGAAACTTTGAATTTGAATGATGGTGAATATTCTATTAATTTAAATGATGATCAGCCTGAATTAATTTTTGGCCCTGATGTAAATGGTAAGCATTCGGATGGAGCAATTCCTCCCTTCTATATTAGTCTTACTATTCACGATCAGATTTTACATAATGCAATGTTAGATTCAGGAGCTTCCCACAATTTAATGCCCAAATCTATTATGGAAACCCTGAATTTAGAAATAACAAGGCCATATAAAGATTTATTCTCATTTGATTCAAGCAAGGTTAACTGCATTGGATTGATAAAAGACTTATGTGTTAATCTGGTTCAATATCCTGGTAAAAGCATGGTTATGGATATTGTAGTAGCTCACGGGGAGCTAAGTTGTAGGGATATCTACAATTAGACTTGAGCTATGCCACCATAACAATGTTTGGACAACCTAAGAAAATTTATAGAGAAACTTTAATGAAATACATGGTTAGCAGTGCTAAGAGATCAATCAATTATCCAATTTACTCAACACCAACTGATCTTGATTCTTTCATTTTATGTAACTCTGATAATAATGAAATCCAAACTGAATTAATTGACATAAATCCCAAACCAAACAATGATAATATTTTTCATGAAGCCCTTTGGCACTTAGACTTTGATTGCTCAATGAACCAGTCAGGAGCAGGAGCTGGAGTGTGGATCACAAAAATTGAGACCAGTCATTCGGAAGGACATGCCTTTAGACTCAACTTCAAATGCACAAACAACATGGTAGAGTATGAGGCACTTATCTTAGGCCTCCAAATCATCAAAAATTTAGGAGGTAAGAGGATTTTAATTATGGGAGATTCGAAATTACTTATTAAACAAGTAAATGGAGATTATTTTGTTTATAATCCTAGATTAGCCAGATATAGAGATGCAACAGTTGATTTATGTGATGATTTACTAGAATGTAAGTTTGATACTATTCCAAGAAAACAAAATTTTCAAGCACATTGCCTAGCAACTTTTGCTAGCACATGTAATCTACCTTTTCAACCAACACATAGATATACTGCTAAAGTTAAATATAGACCCATTGTCCCTGATAATGTAAAATACTGGTAGATTTTCTCTGAAGATGAACAAATTTACCATTTTTTGAATAGTGAGGATGAATTTCAAAATTGTATGATAGACACAGATGGTAATTTAGATTTAGAATGTAACATATATTTAGATGTAAATTGTGAAATAAATAACATAGATGCACATAGAATTACTAAACCAACTGTATTTACTCAATCTGATATAAACAACTTAGAGAAGGTAGATATAGAGAAAATAATTGAAGATGAAATTGAGATGTTAGATTTAAAAGATAATTTTTTACCTAAGGGTTTAACTCCTTTGGAAGACTTGTTTGATTCCAATGATGTGCCCAGTCAAGTATGAAATTCAAGAATGTAACATAGGGACAGACACCAAACCAAAAATGATTAAATTGTCAAAAAATTTACCCCCTCAAGAAAAAGAAGAATACATTGAACTTTTAAAGGAACACCAAGATGTTTTTGCATGGAGTTATGAAGATTTAAAATCATATGATACAAGAATAATTCAACATAATATTCCTATAAAAGACAATCAAAAACCATTTAAGAAAAAATTGAGGAGGATCAATCCTATCCTTTTACCTTTGATTGAAAAAGAAGTCAAACACATGTATTGTAGAAATTATATACAATATGCATGTATATATCTAGACTCTCCTGATCTCACAATATTTATCTTCTTGCAAAATACATAATCCTTCCACTATAATTCTTGCGGAAATTTAATCAACAATTGCAAAAAACATGAAGCAATAAAAACACACATAACACAGTTGTTTACCGGGAAAGCCTGAAGCTAAAAACCCCAACTATCATATTATATATATCATGGAGATCATGTAACAATCCTCATACAAAGCTTACAAAGCTTATCAAAAGATCTCAGTACAGTACAATCGTCATACACTAATCAGGAACAATCTTGCAAATCCATGCACCGATCTATGCCACCTGTTAGCCTGCCTCCACTACGCAATCCAAGCTGATTACAAGGACCAATTCGATGCAATCCCACTCTCCTTTGCTGCGTTATTATCATTGGAAACTCTAATGTATATATAGATGCAATCCATGCATCACTAGTAGTCACAACAGATAGTCCATCTTGCCCTTTCACCTATCTCTCCACTGGTCTCCACTGAAACTGTCCATGCACTGTAGTTAACTGATGTATTCTTCAGTTGATTAATGAGTTATTATTTAGTGAATTTAATTATTAATTAATTCACACCACTCTCACTATGTATCAATCAGCTAGGACTAGATACAACTAGCTCAACTCGAGTTCAATCCAGTTAAACTAAATACAACCCACCAACTACTTCTCCAACTCCACCAAACTCTCGTCACATGAGTTCTTAACCGAAGTCCTCCATGCAATAACCCGCAAACCCTTAGGAGTAGCGTAATTCCTTCGTCAACTATTTTTCCACATATGTGCACTTCACCGAAGTGCTCCAAGAGAATAAGATGATGTTTAGAGTCCAAATATTATTAAGAGCTAATAATATTTTGACATATCTATTTTTTAGACTGCAATATAAATATAGATTCCACCCAATATGTCTAAAAATGGGAAGTCCATATATTTTTTTCAACTCGACCAACCATCCACAAATAGTATCCCGAAACTCATAGAATATGATCAACATGTCTAAAAATAGACTTTGCGACAAAAATCACTCCGTGTGGGCCCCACCTAGTTTAGGTGATCACTTTCCAACTAGGATCGAAATGATGTTTCGTGATGCCTCTCATCATTTCTTCGTTGCAATATTCAACACTCCCTCTCAATAAGAAAGGATCGTCTTTGCATGCGACATGCAACTCCATGCATCTACCGCAACCTTTGCAAGCGCCATGCAACTCCATGCACCGTTCGCAACTCTTCCGAAACCTAATAGGCTCCAAACAAATCAATCGCCTAATGCATTTATCATCAAAGTCTTCGACTTCTCGTTGGCACCAAATGCACATGTCTTCGTGAACCACCGCGCCGTTGAACTCGCACCCATGCACTCTATTTGCCGTCAACTCCGAATTGCGCTCCGCATCCGACACTATCACTTTGATCTACCCGCATCAATCCAACCGATCATGCTACCGTCGCTCTATGGGCTCTCATAGCCGGTTCAATTCATGAGATCCACACCATCTCCATGAATCCTACCCCGTAAATTTCCTCTCGGGGATTAATTATGCATGTCACCCCACCTCTCACCGGTGGCATAGTTGCATGCACTCCCTCCGCCCATCCGGCACGAAATTTCTCTCGCATGATCGGGTTGCTCCCACTCCATGATCCTCATCTCAGGTCGCTCCACATCCCGAGGTTCACTCTTACCTCGCATGCAAATCCCGATCCCTCTCAAGCTTCACCGCATGTCTTTCTGCACTTCAACAAGAGGGAAGTCTGCAGAAATCCCATCTACTTCAAATCTATGAAGATTCTTTTGCATCTCCGCCAGGGTCGCTCCAAAAACTTCTAAGACTTCTTCTCACACGCATGTTGAGAGGCTCCCTCTCAAATCCACCAAGTCACTAACTCCTACTTTTCTCCTCAAATCTTCGTATGCATCTTGTTCCCAAGGCATGTAGACTTGGCTAGCGCACATTGCAATTGTCTCCGCCGTCGCAAAATTTTCTAACAAAAGAGCTGATTTTAAATCGATGATATCTCCCTCATCCAAGCTCCGATTCGAATCGATTTTTTTTTTCAATTTGGGTATTTTTTTGTAGGGAATCCAAATATGGTATTTTTTTTTCTGAAAATATTTCACCAAAATTTCGTATATTCTCTGCGAACTCGCACTCCAAAAATTCCTCATTTCATTCCATGTAGAAAATATATAACACAGATTTGATACCATGTAGAAATTATATACAATATGCATGTATATATCCGGACTCTCCCGATCTTACAATATTTATCTTTCGCAAAATACGGTAATTCTTCCACTATAATTTTATGAAATTTAATCAACAATTGCAAAACACATGAAGCAATAAAAACACACATAACACACTTGTTTACCGTGAAAGCCTCGAAGCTAAAAACCCCAACTATCATATTAGGTATATCATGGAGATCATGTAACAATCCTCATACAAATATTACAAAGCTTATCACAAGCTCAAGACAAGACAATCATCATACACTAATCGTGGAAAATCTGCAAATCCATGCACCGATCTATGCCACCCGCTAGCCTCGCTCCACCGTGCAATCCAAGCTGATTACAAGGACCACCCGATGCAATCCCCACTCTCCTTGACTACGTTATTATCATTGTAAAATCCAATGTATATATAGATGCAATCCATGCATCACTAGTAGTCACAACGATAGTCTATCTTGCCCTTTCAACTATCTCTCCACCGGTCTCCACCGAAATCGTCCATGCACTATAGTTAACCGATGTATTCTTTAGTTGATTAATGAGTTATTATTTAGTGAAATAATTATTAATTAATTCACACCACTCTCACTAGTGTATCAACTCGCTGTAGTATCAGATACAACTAGCTCAATTCAAATTAACCGAGTTAAACTAAATACAACTCCACCAACTACTTCTCCAACTCCACCAAACTCGTCACATGAGTTCTAACCGAAGTCCTCCATGCAAATAGCTCCAAAGTAAACCCTTAGGAATAGCGTAATTCCTTCGTCATCTATTGTGCTACATATGTGCACTTAACTAAAGTGCTCCAAGAGAATAAGATAATGTTTAAGAGTCCAAATATTATTAAGAGCCAATAATATTCGACATATCTATTTTTAGACTGGCAATCCAAAAATAGATTCCGCCAATATGTCTAAAAATATAAGTCCATATATTTTTCCAACTTGACCAACCATCCAAAATAGCATCCCGCAACTCATAGAATATGATTGACATGTCTAAAAATAGACTTTGCGACAAAAATCACCTCGTGTGAGCCCCACCTAGTTTAGGTGATCACTTTCCAACTAGATCGTGAATGACAGTTTCGTGATGCCTCCTTTCACCGGTTTTTCTTGTTGCAATATTCAACATGTATGATGCCAAAATCATTGCACCAATTATATATTCTAATTGAATTTCTAACTTAGTACCTACAAGAAAGAAAATCGGTGAAATCATATTATGTGTAGATTTCGCAAATCTAATAAAGTGTCTTTAAAAGACAATTACCTTGTTGGAAATACCGAGAGGGAGGGGGGAAGTGGTGAATCGAAATATTCTTCTCAATTATTACTATTAGTTAATATTCAATTATTATTAGTGTTTGTACAATGATAGCAAAGAAACAAGAGGAACACAAATGCACACAAGCTTTTAAGGTGGAAACCCACTCCGGACAAAAAACCACCTAATGTTTTTCTTAATAATTCTTTAATATTCAACTCCAATTGAAAATAAAGTCTAACTTCCTAGAATCTAGAAAAGAATTCTTCTCTCAGCTTCCACTAGATGGACGCTCCAACTCCCGAGATTCTTCGCAGTCAACCGAATGGATGCCCCAACAAATTCAATGAGCTACAACTCACCCTAGCACCACACCCTACCACCCTATAGAAGAATAAAAGAAGAATGGACCCTGCACTGTGGAAAATGGTCCACTTTAAAATGATATAGAATGATGTAGAAGAAGAATATATACTAGACCATAACCCCAAATTCTGATTAAATCCACCTAATGATGATCCTAGACTCCCAACACCGTCTCTTCAACCCTTGCGTATAGAAAATAGTACAATTTTTACAATAATGTATTTACAATGACTTAGTACAATGATACCTTTACAATGATTGTATGCAAAGTACGCCACTTGAAGAATTCATATGATGAACTTATTGCTACCGTTATGCACCTTGCTGCGCTCTTGTCATGCTACCCTCGTCGCACCTTGCTTTTCATTTCTACCTCGTAGAAAGTCCGTCCTTATCGACAACACATGATCTAGATTTTTCTTGCCTTCTAGAGCTCGACATGAATCTAAAGTGTATCTCTCGTTATTTCGCATCCTCAATATCTAATTTCTATTCCCGTAGTATTCCTCCTCGAGTCATCTTTCCAATGCCACATGTCTAACCCAATTTGGATTCTTCAAGAGAGAGTTATACCCAATCTATCATAATGCCCTAATATGGATCGTTTCACCGTAGCGCACCGGTACGACGTGCCACGTGTCATTGTTTCTTCATTTGGCTCGAAATTGATGTGAGTGAAAATCACAGATCGTAAATATTTACCACTTTTTTTACGAATTCCATTCCGATACTTCCGAGAGAGAGTTATGATTAATTTACCAAGGTCACTTCATTGTGATGAAGTTTAGGAGTTTGCAAAAAGCCCCGACTTCCTTACGCATCATATCTCCAAAAATGTTACGCACCTTGATATGAAATTTTGGCGCAATTTTTAGGATTTTATTTCGCTCATGAACATTCGAGCTTCCGAACCTTCGTAGAAAAAAATAATAGTTAGAGTGAAAATTCCACGATGACCGTTTCGTATGGCCGAATCCCCAAGGAGGAAATGAAGATCACAATTTATATAAATGCTTTTGTTGAGAGGGGATTCAACAAGTGAACGTGGGAGGGATTTAGAGCTTAAAAATATTAATTATGACTTTTCAATGACCCATGCCCCAACCCCATGGGGTTTTAGCCCACTAACTAGGGATACAAACTTCAAACATGAATATCTCTCAAATCGTGAAGAATTTACATGGCGTGCCATACATCAACGGAAACATCTTGACAAGTAGAAAACATAAAAAGAATTATTGACCCGTAATATATTAATTTGGTAGGTCAAAATTCCCATGCAATATTTGGTTAGGCCCCCGGTGTCGTTGCTGATGCATCAATGACAACCGTTGATCAACACCCCCTTTGGTATTGATGGAAACACAAGTACTCCCCCGCGATCATGAAACCTCTTCCTACAACACTCTCCCCCTTGACATCAATGGAAAAGGGTAACTCCCCTTGAAACACAACCATCTTAACCCGTACACACTTCCACTCCCCCGACACACAACCATCCTCAGAACCGTACACACTCCCCCCCCACTCCCCCCTTTATATTCCTCTCGAATAAGGAAAATTAATGAGAACTTGGGAGAATCCCAAGCTTCTTGCGAAGATATTCCAATGCTTCACGAGTACTATCACGATCATCAACACTTCCTCGCCCTATCTCCCGCATCCGTAAAGGAATGAATAATGAGATTTTACCCTTGGGATACCACAAGCCATATTCTCGTTGTTCCCTTTAGATATCGAAGAATTATTATTTTGATGGCAATAATATGTACTCCTTTGGTGTCGCTGGGAATCTTGCTACTTGTCCAACGTTTGCATAACATTTGGCCTGGGAGGTCGTTACATATAAAAGACTACCAATCATGATCCGTACATCCTTTGATCCACATCCTGTTGAATATCGCAACAAGAAATGTTGAAGGAGGCATCTTGAAACATCATTCCCCGATCCTAGTTGGAAAGTGATCACGCAAATGTGGGGGGCCACACAAAGATTTTTGTCGCAAAGTCTATTTTTAGACATAAGGATCATGTTCCCTATAATTCTATGGATGCTATTTGTGGATGGTTGGTCAAGTTGGTAAAAATAAGATGGACCCTCTATTTTAGACACATTGCGTAATCTATTTTTAGACTGCCAGTTGTAATAGAATGTGGTATTGAATATTATTAACTCTTAATACTTGGACTATAAACATTATCTTATCCTCTTGAGCACTTTTAGTTTGATGCTTGGATGTGGCACATGCAGGCCGACAAGGAAATATGCTTTTCCTAAGGGTTAGTTGAGCTATTGCATGGTTGACTTCATGAGAACTCATGTATGTAGCTTGGTGGAGTTGTGTTCGGTTTAACTTAGTTGAACTAGTTGTATTTATTCAATCGATAAATACACTAGTGATGAGTGGTGTGAATTAATTAATTAATTCAAGAATTATTAACTCATAAATCAACTAAAAGAATACACGTTTAACCGCAATGCATGGAAAATTCAATGGAGACCAAAGGTTAGAGGTGGGTGAAAGTGAGGTGGCTTACTGGCCAGACATCAGTATGAGATTTGTACACACATTGATTGAGATTGCCAATGAGGATCAGCATAAGCCAAGGGGATTCAAGCTTGATCTCATTCATTCTCATATTGGATTGCGTTAAAAGAGAGGCAGTGCAACAAAGGGAAGAGATTTGAACCTCGTGACTTGTTCAGACCGAGCTAGTTTGTGGGTAACAATTGAGATAGTGTTGAGAGCTTGTGAGGAGTTGTGCTATGTATTGTTACATGTTCTTTATCATTATATTACATGTATATTTTGGGGTTTTCAGCCGTAAGGTTTCCCATTACATACTATGTTATATGTGTGTTTGATTATGTTTTAATGTGCGCATGCGATCGCTTCTATTTCCGCAAATTGATGATAAAATTGTAGAAGAGGTTATGTATTATGCATGAAGCTCAAATAGTGTGTAATCAAGATAATCTTGGTGAATAATTCATGTATTATTCAAATTTCTACATGGTATCGAAGCGAAATTGATCATCGGATTTATTACAGTTGATTACAATTTATTTTGCAGACAGAAATCGTAAGCTGCTGTAGCCTCTCGGGATCCATCCTTTCTTTGAAAGGTGATATATCCAAGAACGTCTTACAACCGACCGTGCTAGAAATAATTGTTCTCACATATCGGAAGTGGTTGAGTTTTGAGTTGGTGGAATTCGAATTTGCAAAGAAGAGCTGGTGTCGAAAGTCAATATGACTTTCTAACGGATTATGAGCTGGAGTATGCCCTTGAAGGCGCTCGAATTATATTGAATGGAAGGATAGGATGGAGGTGGTGTTAGATGACAACAAAGTTGAAGGAGTTCATAGATGCCGAAGTCCTGTGCCTACCGATGCCGCTCAAGTTGAGGCTTGGCAAAAGAAGACAAAGAAATGTTGAAGGATTTTGTTGAAAAGGAAGGGATCACATTGTATCTAGCTCGCATGGTAAAGCTTCATACTTGATGTGAAAGCGTGACAGATTTATTCCGAAGAAAGAGCAACTAGAGGGAAGTTGCACCAAGGATAAACTCAGAAAATAAAGATGGAGAAGAATGACACTATTCCGTGATACTCGACAAAGTTTTTTCCACTACGTGATGAGCTTGGGAGTGTCGGAATTAGTGTGGATGATGAGGAATTGGTGGACTTGGCTCTCCTTGGTCTTCCGAAGAGTTGGCACTCCTATCAGACTCTTTCAATGGTCGGGAGAAATTTCCAGATGGGAGCGACTTTGGTCGATCTTGGGGTGCAAGAGGAGATAAGGCGAGTACCGTGGATGATCTTCATCAAAGGCATCCGATGAAGAGGATTGCGCTTTGGCTACCAAAGAAAGGAAGGGGGAAGGGAAAGAAGAATGCTTCAATCCGGTGCGGATGGTAAAGAGCGTGACATGTCCAAAGTGAAGTGTTTTCACCGGCCACGAGCATGGGCATTACGCCACGAATTGTCCACGTAAGAAGAAGAACAAGAAGGTCGTTGGAGCATACTGTGAGGCTTCTTGCCTCGCAATTTGAGTCGATTCTCATTGATCGCATGCATGGTGTTCAGTGCATTGGGATCGTGGTGGTATTTTGATAGTGGCGCTTCCTTTCACATGACGGGAGATGTGAATCTTTTCGACTTGGTGGAGAAAGATCTCTAGTTGCATGTTGAGTTGGGCGACAATGGAGGATACAATGCGACCGACATTGGTACCATAACCTTCGTAGGGAGTCAGTAAACTCATTCTTTTACAAGATGTAGTGCATGCTCCATGTTTAAAGAATAATTTGATCCCGCCTGCAATGTTAGAGGATAAAGGGTATGAAGTTGTCTTCGTGAAGGAAAAGTTTTCCTTCCGCACAAGGCAACAGGACAAGTCAAGAAGGTTGATTCGAGCAAAGAATCTCATGTACGTGAAGTAGATGGGATGTTCACGAGCTTCCTACCGATGGGAAGTGCAAGAAATACATGCAATTGATGCTTGAGAGAGAGCAAGTTTTGCATGCAGTAATAGTGAACCCTGGATGTGGAGCAACACAAGATGATCATGGAGTGGAAGAAACCACTCATGCAGAAATTTCTCGTGCCGTATGGGCAGAGGGAGTGCATGCGTCTATACGACCAGGTGAGAGGTGGGTGACATGCATGAGTAATCCCAAGAGGATATTTCTCGCGGTGATTCATGAGATGGCGTGATCTCATGAATTGAACCTCGGCTACGTAGGTGCCCATAAGACACAGTAGCATGATCATTTGGATTGATGCGCATCAAAGTGACGTGTCGGATACCGGAGTGCTAATCCGAGTTGACAAAGAAGGCAGTGCATGGGTGCAAGAGTTCAACAAACAGAGTGGTTCCCGATGACATGCACTGGGGCCTGTGCGCAAAAGTCAAAGACTTTGATGATGTATGCATCAAACTGATTGAGTTGTTTGGAGCCTATTCGCTCATAGGAGTTGCAGAGCATATGCATGGAGTTGCATGGCGCTTGTGAAGGTTATGTGGCGACTGCATGGAGTTGCATGTCTCATGCAAAGACAATTCTTTCTTGCTGAGAGGGAGTGTTGAAGATTGCAACAAGAAACAAAGAAGGAGGCATCCCGAAACATCATTCCCGATCCTGTTGGAAAGTGATCACCTAAACTAGGTGGGGGCCGATAGATGATTTTTTGTCGCAAAGTCTATTTTAGACTATGTCTATTTTTAGACATATGGATCATGTCTATAAGTTGCGGGATGCTATTTGTGGATGGTTGTCAAGTTGGTAAAAATATATGGACCTCATTTTTAGACATTGGGCGGAATCTATTTTTAGATTGCCAGGCTAAAAATAGAATGCATTTAATATTATTAACTCTTAACAATATTTGGACTATAAAAATTATCTTATCCTCTTGAGCACTTCTACTTTGATGTTTGGATGTGGCACATGCAGTCGATGTATGAAATACGCTTTTCCTAAGGTTTATTTGAGCTATTGCATGGTTGACTTCGCTAGAACCTTCATGTGGCAGAGTTTGGTGGAGCGATGAGACACGGATGGAGTTGTGTTCGGTTTAACTTAGTTGAACTAGTTGTATTTAGTCTAACTGATAAATACACCAGTGATGAGTGGTGTGAATTAATTATTAATTAATTCAATAATTATTAACTCATAAATCAACTAAAGAATACACGTTTAACCGCAATGCATGGACAAATAAAGGGAGACCAAATTGTTAGAGGGTGGGTGAAAAGGTGAGTGTGGCTATCGTTTGTGACTATACCGGTGCATGAGATTTGCACACACATTGATTGACATTTCCAATGAGGATTGTGTAGTACAAGCCAAGGGATTCGAACTTGGATCTCATTCATTCTCATCTTGGATTGCGCAAAGAGAGGCAAATAGTGGAAGAGATTCTCAACCGTGACTTGTTCGCATCCGAGCTAGTTTGTGTGTGTAAAAATTGGAGATAGTGTTGAGAGCTTGTGAGGAGTTTGTGCTATGTATTGTTACATGTTCTTCATCATTATAATATACGATAGTTGGGGGTTTTCAGTCGTAAGCTTCCCTATTACATACTATGTTATATGTGTGCTTTCTGATTATGTTTTAATGTGCGCATGCGATTGTTTCTATTTCGCAAATTGATGATCAATTGTAGAAGAGGTTATGTATTATGCATGAATCTCAAATAGTGTGTAATCGATAATCTCGTGAATAATTCATCTATTATTTAAATTTCTACACTTAGATGAGTAGCCTATGCTCAATTTGAAACTCCGTTACCATTGGAGTAAAGATGGGTTTGCAATCTTCCATTTTAAATTTCTTGAGCATTTCGATGTACTTGGCTTGGACATATAAATATTCCTTCTCTTGCCGAGATATTTGAAGCCCTAAGAAGTATGTCACTCACCAAGCAAAGACATCTCGAAATCACTTTGCACCTTTGTAGCAAAATTCTTACTTAGTTGATCATCACGTTACCAATTATTGTATCATCCTCTTTAGCTATTAGACATGCTTTAGTTGCTTCATCCATAACATATACAAGTCATTTGGAGCTCGACTCTTCGTAGCCACAATTTCACCATACATGCCTTTCCCCGATTTCACATTTCGTGGAGTTGGAATAGTATTGTGTGTCCTCGATCACACATTTGTCCAACACTGTGCGTATTATGATTCAAGTTTTCAACCAATAAAACATTCTGCCAGAGCATCTTTGCTTCCGAGAGTGACAAGACCATCCTATAAAATTTGAAGATCCATCATTTCCAAAGGACAGCTTGCCCATCCTTCTTCTCTCTTTTCAAAGATACAAATTTATTTCTATCTCCATCATATGCGTTGAGAAACCGCTAGCAACATACCACACATCTTTGTTTGAGCCTTGAAAGCGAGAGCAAAATTATCATTCTTCTTCTTCTTCCATGTTCGTTCGTTCGTGGCTTCGAAGATTCTTTGGAGGATTTTCAAGTCTCAGTTTCCTTGGCTATGTGTCCAAAGTTTCGACGTTTGTAACATTCAATATTATTTCTTAAATGTTCAAATCTACTTGCCGGTTTCGTTGAGCCCTGTGAGGTTCATATTTGACAAATCTCCGGAATTGTATTCGTTCCTAGGGTACATGCAACATTCTATAGCTTTATGACCAAATTTTCCACATGAATAATAGCCATAAAAAATATGTTGGTACCTAGATGGAAATTTTCGTCGAGGAATTGTTCTTAAGGTCGTTCTTTGCGAACCTTGTCCAATGAAGTCTACATGTATGTCGTATCCTCATAGGTTCATTGTATTTTGTTGTAGAAGGTCTCCGTTCTTTCTTCTTGTAACCGATGTTAGTTTTTCATTGTAAGATCGTTGATCGTTGATGAGTTCTTCTAATTCCCTTGAGTTTTTGGCTTTTGGATAATTTTTCCTTTCTTCACTTCCTCACGCCAGCCAAGACTACTTCGGCTTCTAATTCTTCCTTTCTTGGTTGCTTTCTTCCAACTTCTTTTGAAGTGACTCTTCAATGAATTTGTGTTCTTCAACTTCAATTTTGAGACCTTGAAATTTTCCTTCAAGAGTATTAGAAGGATCTCTCTCCGCCTTGAGATCTTATGTTTTCTGATTGCTTCCTCATAAAATTCGTCTATGGTCCATCCTTCTTCTTCGTTGTTTGATAGTCCTTGTTTATTATGCTTGGCCATAAAAAATACTCTCTCATTGGCTTCTTCTTTCACCGTCATTGTCTTCATTGGATGAAGAGCTATCTTCTTTAGAGAGAAAGTTCCTTTTGATCCTTGCTTCGTTGACTTTCTTAAATCCTTTCTTTTCTTTTTGAGTTTCCATTACTTCGTTTGGACATTTTGCTACAAAATACCCAACCTCATTACAACCGAAACATATCAATGGAAGTTTACCCTTGAATTTTCCCCTACCAATTTTTCGTTTTCCCATGAAGTAAGCATATTATCTGGCATCCTTAAGACCTTCTTCATAATATCCCTTTTCTTCACACTTCAGCAGTGCAGCTATTTTCAATTGAAGGTTGTTTATCCTTATCGTTTTCTTAGATGCAATCTAACGCATTTTTCTAGATGTGAAGTACCTCTTCTTCATCAAGTCTCATTTCATGCTATGATAACTCCATGTAATTCCTCTTTGCCGAGTTTGTCTAGATTTGCACTATATTCTAAGACCAACATTGGGTTGAATCTCCTTGGTAACGTTCTAAGAATATTTCGTATAATAGTCTTCTCATCAACTAGCTCTCCCAATCCCTTCCGCAGTATTGGTTATTTCATCAACGTATTGGAAGTATGCAAGAATGTTGCAATCTTTTCAGTCTCCGAGTTGCTCAAATTTTCTCTATAGATTTGAAGCTTTGCTTTGGATATTTGAGTCGACCGAATATATATTCTCAAGCTTGTCTCATACATTTTTGGGAGTTTTACAACCCAACACCTTATGATAAGGCATTCAATAAGTCCACTGATAACAATATTCTTGCTTTTGCATCATTTACCAAATTCTTCTTACCTTGTTCATCCGCAGTTCATGTAACCATTTTTGGAATGTTGTCCTTACATACTTCGTAACCTTGAGCCAAGAGATAGACCTCCATTCTTCCTTTCCAAAGTGCATAATTATTTTCATTTAATAGAGGTACACCATTCTCGGGTATGCTCCATGACCTCCTTCCGTAGCCTATTAAACTTCTATTGAAGGAACTAAGCTCGATACCAATTGTTGGAAATACCGAGAGGGGGGTGAATCAAGATTCCTTTCAATTAGAGAATTAGTTAATCTTCAATTATTATCAGTGTTTGTACAATGATATTAGCAAACAAGAGGAACACAAATGAACACATTTTTTAAGGTGGAAACCCACTCCGGGACAAAAACTACCTAATGCTTTTCTAATAATTCTTTAATATTCAACTCCAATTGAAAAGCATTCAACTTCCTAGAATATAGAAAAGCATTCTTCTCCAACTCCCACTGGATGGAAGCTCCAATGCCCGAGATTCTTTAGTAGTCAACTGAATGGATGCCCCAACACCCAATGAGCTACAACTCACCCTAGCACCACCCTACCACCCTATAGAAGAATAAAAGAAGAGTGGACTCCTGTACCATGGAAAATGGTCCACTTTACAATGATATAGAATGATGTAGAAGAAGAAGATATACTAGACCATAACCCCAACTTTGACACAAACTACTCCAATGATGATCCTAGACCTCCCAACACCGCCTCTTCAACCCTTGCGATAGACACCGTTATAGCATCATTTCTCACCTTCATATGATTCATGATTGCTTTTATGGCTTTGGGCACCCATTCCGCGTACTTGGACAAAATTCACTAAAAACAAAGGTAAAAATCCCCATATGCGGTTATGCCTGCATTCTTTCGCGTGTATACGAGTCCACATGCACCGCGCATGCCAATAAAATCATTAAAAATATATATAAAATCATTTTCGGCCGGGTTGATGGTTACTCTCGCAGTTCAACCACCCTTAGCACGTGGCCAACTCGTTTCCAATCGTTGAAACTACTTTGAGGGAGTATAAAGCCCCTCATGTGTATGGCCTAAGGGAGAGAGAGAAATTATTGGATATTATATCATGGTATTCCTAATCCAAGTCCGAATTTCCGTGCCTCCCCGCACTTCCGCCCACATGAAACTCCTTGTTTCCCCGGAGATGCTCATCTCCCTATATGTCATCTCATGCACCCGCTCGAAGGAATCTTTAGCGAGGGTGTGGGTGGACGGATCCGACGACGTCTGATCGAAGATCGTGGAAGGATTCGTGGACTTCTCCACTTGTTATTTCGTACATGCTATTTATAATACGTAAGAACCATCTTGTTCCCGAAATATACATGTTAGTGTCCGTTTGCATATATTGAGAATATTGTTATTTAAGCATTTATTATGGTTTATCTAATGTTTCATATGGATTTCATAACGTTTAGAGTGAATGTCTTGTACAGCAGTTCTTCGTGCTTGTTTCTTCTTGTCTTTCGAGTTAAGAAGGAAGGAGACGGTTCTTTGAGGGTTTGGACCGTGGGATGCTGGCTTCAGCAGTAGGAACTCGGGTAAGTTCCTCGTCTGCTCTATTTAGTTTTTCATGAACATGTATGGTTGTGTGAGTCCTTCTTGAGTAGCATGCCCTGCTCTGTGGAGGTTGTAACCCAACGAACCTCTAGGGTGATTTTCCCCAAAACAGAACTGGCAACTCCGCTGGGGAACGCATTCTTGTGATTCCCCTGTTGGGTGGTTTCAGCTGTTTGATAGGTTTCCAATAGTTTTAGCTTTTATTTCCAGTCCAGTTTACTCTTTCTCAGTCAGACTGAAGTCCTGGTTTCTTATCCAGGCTTGATCCTTTTTGTTTTTCAGTATCTACCTTTATATACGCGGGTTTGTCTGCACACAGTCGCGTATACACGCATTTTTTGTTAAAGGGAGTCACGTATATGTGGGTTTCCTTTAGCACAATTGCGTATGCACGCTTGTTGCTAAACTGTGAAGTTGCGTATACCTAGGCAGATTTTGAAATTTTGGATTTCTTGACTTTTTAGTCCTTTCTGTCTGTGGAGACCTATTCCTACAGTGTCTTTGTACTCTCTGGATTGTGAAGAAAGTGGTCTTTGGTCTTTTCTCTCTCTTGTTTGATCGAAAACTAGTCTTTTTGGCAAAGTGTTGTTTCTGGTGCTGGCACTTCTGGTTCGAGTACCAAGATCTCTTTCTGGGGATTCTTGGCTGTTCTGCTTTATCAGAACAGAGAGCTTCTGCTCATTTACTCTTTCCTATCTTTGTGTTTTGCTTCGCACTACGATTTTTGCCCGTTTATTGGTTGGTTTTCTTGAGTTCAGTCGGCTAGGTCTTGTTGCAACTTTTGAAGAGTCTTTCTAGGTTCTTTGAAGTTTTTGTTTGCGGCAAGGTTGTACTATTCTTCTAGGCTGAGTGGCTGAGTTTTCTTGTCTTATTTTGCTCATATTGATCTTGCTACGAGTTAGCCTTATAAGATTTGGAGCATTTTTGAAGTTTTTTGAAAATCAGTGTTCTTTGGCTTGGGATTTTATAGTTTTGCTTGGTCTTTTCGAACTCTTCCCTTATAAAACTCAAAAGCTCAAAAAACATTTCGCTTTGTTGTTTGCTTTTGTTTTTGCATCTTTGTTTTTGCATTTTTGTTTTCGTTTCTTTGTATCTTTTGAAGCTTTGTTGAGGTTTCTTGCCTTTGGATTTTGGCTTAATTTTGGAAAGGAGTTGTCATTGATTTCTTCCTCTTGTTCTTAAGTGTTTTTGGTGTCTTCATATTAAGAGTTCTTGATTTCGAGAACTAGCTTTCTCGACAACCAAAAAGAGATAAAACTGAAGGACTTTTGGGAAATTTCACTCTGCTTTAGGAGATTTTGCATCTTAGAATTTGCATGCTTGTAGTGATTTGCATCAGGTGCACTTAAGCATTTAGTCATTTTCATAGTTTTTGTGAGTGTGAGTTTGTTATCTGAAAAGAAAAATACAATTTTTAATCTCGTAGAACCTGTATAGAAGTTGCTTTTCATCGAAAGACAATAACTACATTTGCATGTAGTTTGGTTTTTATTAATTTCTTTCTGTGTCAAAACACCATAAGTTTCATTTCCGCATCCCTTTGACTTAACATAACAGCCCATTAAAATAAGCGATTTAATTTAAAATCAACTAGCAAGTTTTCTAAGTGTCATACACCAACTAGCTAGGTTGTAGGGCCTTGGATTAGGTGAGTGGAGAGTTAAATCTCCAAGGCCGCTCAAACAAAACATAGAAGTTGATTAATTGAGTGAAATCCAACTCCGTTAGGTGGACCGAGAAAGCTCTCCTCCAGAGAGTCAAGCGCGAGGGGAAGTGAAGGCTGAGAAGAGGGATACCCCCTCTCCGATTAGCTGAATCTGACCTCAAGACCGTTCCACCCGGCTTCTGACACGGATTGGTGCCCATAGTTGCCACTCCTAGGTTCCACACAGGTGACTGCGGGGGGGAATACCCGTGGTACCTGAGGCAGACATCGCATCACTTTCAGCAGTACTTCTGGGGGGTGCCCTTGCGAAGCTTGGGTGCTTGAGCCGGCAAAGGCTGTCGTTAGGAGGTCGGCGTAACTGTTTCTGATACCTTCGCTAGTAGGCCTAGGCCGTAATTATCCCAGACTGCTTTCGGGAGGTCCTATATTTCGCTTTCCTGTATTTTGGTGTCCGGTCCTCATCACCCGGAGCGGAAATACTTGAAGGTTGTTTGCTTGATTGTATCTCAAGGATTTTTCTTATAGTGAGTGCTCTTTTCTCCTAGCTTGCCTAGATTTTCACTTTTTTGAGTCTAATTTAAAATCTATAAAGTGGCTGATCAAGCGCCTCGTCGTTCAAGGAGAATCTGGGGGTTATCTCCCGAGAGTCCAGAGCCTTCTTCGAGAAGGCGTAGGAGTGATTTAGCAGGTGGTTACCACCCGGTTGCATCTGACGCAGTGGAGAGAGATCCTCCACAAGGATCTAAAGGTTTCGTAGCTGATTTTGGTGTCGGTTCCGAGAGGAGCGTTCCGCTCACCTCGCGAGTTTTATTTCCTCAGTTAGAAGATTTTCAAATTGAAGAAGTACCTGAACCTCCTGCGTCAGGTCCATCTCCTCTTCCTCCTGATTATCCGTTCATTGTTCAATACATCGGACCTGATTCAGAGAGACCGGAAGATCTTCCGTATCATTCTTACCTTTCGATGGCCACGACTGGGAACGCGGCTTCTGCTGTGAGTGCTGCAGGCATTCAGACTCCTGCTTCTGTTGAAGGAGGAGGCACTATTGCTTTATCTTTGATTGCTTTTAGTGCTGCTGTTTTTGGCTCTGGTTTCACCCAAGCACATGCTTCTCATTCTGGTCCCTTCTGTTCAGGGATGTCCACTAGTGGGAATCCCTCTTTTTCCTTTTCCACTGCTGCAGCTGGATCTACACCCATGTCTTCCATGGCTAGTGGATCAGCTTCTTTTCAGGGTTTCCCCTTTGGAACTGGGCACATTCCTAGTTCCAATCCTTCTTTAGGGTCCTTTCCGTTTACTTCTCAGACCCATAGTTTCAATCCTTGGTCTGGAGGTCAGAATTCGACCACTTTTACAGGATGGAACCCTGTATTCACTACAGTGGGGGCAGGGAATCAGTTTTACGCTGGTCACCAAGGGAATACTTCTTTCCCTTCGTCGAGTGCTTATCAGACATTTTCTCCTCTTTCTAATGCCTGGAACCCCTATCAGGGGCTTTCCTCTTCATTTCATACTTCAGCGGGGGGAACTGGTCTGGGCTTTGGTAACTCTGCGTTGGGAGGAGGTTCTTCTCCTTTTTCTACAAGTCCTTTTTGGCAACCTGGTGCCTCATCAAATCCAGGGTATTCTTTTTAGAATGTTGGGAATCCATCCCATCAAGGATGGAATCCTCAGGCTCCGCCTCGCTTACCTTTTCTGGCAACGTTAAACTTGCCAGATCTGTCGAAGTTGACTAATGATCCGATTTGTTATGGTCCGGGGTGGCCTCCGGTTCCCACCAAACTTCCTTCAGACATTCCAAAGTTTGAAGGCAAGAATGGAGAAGATCCAGCTGACCACATCACTACCTTCCATTTATGGTGTTCTTCGAACTCCCTGATCGATGATTCGATTAGGTTGAGAATATTTCAACGCACCCTAACTGGAAACGCTACCAAATGGTATATTGAGCTAACTGGGGGTAGTTTTTCTACATTTGGAGAATTGGCTATTACATTTCTGAACCATTTTCAGTTGCCTGTCCGATATGACGCTGGGATTAAACTCCTAGCTAATTTTAAGTAGGACGAAGAAACCCACATTTCTGATCACATTCAGGAATGGAGGAGAAGGAAGAGGCTTATTAAAGCTCATATTCTAGGAGAATTCCTTTTGGAATGGTTTCTGAAATCCCTGCAGTCAAATATTTCAAAATATGTATCCCTTTCTGGGGTATTTTCTGAGGAGCAGGCCATTTTTAGGGCCCAGCAGCTGGAACTGATCTATTCTCAGTTTGGGGTCCTCCATAAATATCTGCCCAATGCTCCTCACTCCAAATTAGATTTATCCAAAACTAAGCCCGGTCCTCATGGTGACGGACTGATTGGATCGATCAATAGTGGTGCAGCCAGCCTGCTTACTCAATTGCAACAGTTGTCTTTACAATCTGCTCCTTCTGGTCAGGTTGTGCCTGCTGAGTCATCGCCTTCCCAGTCTTTGTCCATAAATGTTGTCCAAGCTTCTGATCCCAAAGGAAATCAACAATCCGAAGGGAAGAAGAAGGGACGAAATAACAAGAAGAAGGGCAAGAACGGGAAGGGTAATGTGAATAAAACCAACGAGCATGTTGGTGAGGGTCAAAAGGAGAAAAATAAAGTGAAGTTTCCATGCAAGCTGTGTACTGGAGACCATCTTACGCACCTTTGCCCTAAAATTCAGGATGCGCAGCGCTTGTTAGCTCAGCAGGGTTCTTCTAGTTCCCAGGCTGTGTTAACAAACCCTTTTCCCCAAGGGCAACAATTAGTTGTTGGTGCGAATCAAAATCCTGGGGCTTCCTCTGGGGGCACCTAGGAGGAGGAAATTCCATCGAACATTTTCATGATGAGTGCTCACGCGGATATCGCTACGAGATCCCGTGATTATGGCAGAGAAGAGTCTTCGAAAGCTAAGGATATTCCTGATGCTACTGAGCCGCTTCACATTACAAATCCTACTATTGAGTCTATGCCTCGGATGCCCAAAGCATCTTCTAAGCGATCAAAGATTAATCCAAATGCTAGGGCTGCCCAGAACTACTCGATTGTAGAAGATATGGCGTAGATTCCTTGTGCTATGTCAGCTTTAGAGGTACTCCAGTCTTGTCCGGCTCAGCGCAGTGCTTTGCTCACTGCCATTAGGGCTATTGATCCAAAAAATTCTCTTCTGATTACTTTTGATATGACTAATTTTAAGAAGAGACTCCCCCATCACATGGCTTTTCATATTAAATCATCGTACCGGAAGTGTAATATCTTTCGAACAGTTGTTGATGAGGGTGCTTCCACATGCGTGATGTCTCTCACATGTTGGAAGACAATTGGATCTCCCAAAGCTGTTCCATCTACCACTCTTCTGACTGCATTCGATGGTCATTCTCACAGACCCCATGGTATTGTCCAAGCTTTGCCCATCTGTGTTAGGGGAAAAATTATCAATATAGAGGTTGAGGTAGTTGACGCAAGCTTGGACTACAACCTTCTGTTGGGGAGAAACTGGATTTATGAGATGGATGCCATTGCATCCTCATTATTTTGGATTATATGTTTCCCCCACGAAGGGAGGATTGTTACAGTGGATCAACTGGGCTGTCCTCTTGTAGACCCGAATGCGTCTACTGACTCATCTGTTCCTAAGTTGGATAATACTAAGGCGCCTGTTGAGAATTTGGGAGTTGGAATGTATTCTTCCTTGATGGGTACTTTTGATATTCCTCCTCCTATGGTTCATATTAATGCAATTTCATCCTCCAAGGCTCCTCTTCGAAGAGAGTTCTTCAGAACTCATTATTTTTCGGACCCTTGGACCTTACCTTCCCCTACAGCCACATTAGCGGAAGGTCAAGTGGGTGGAATGGCATTTCTGATGTCTACAGCTGAGATTGCTTATCAGTCTATTGTTGACTCTGCAGAATCCAGTCCAGCTCCTCTTTCACTGGAAGAGTTGGACAGAGATGTGGCTCCGGCTTGGACACTTAGTTCTTCTTCTGCCCAGGATTGCCTTGATACCACTCTTCCATCTAAAGAGGCCATCCTAGAAGCCATGACTGGTATAGATAGACCGTGGTATGATTTGCATCATCGGTCTTACTTTTTACCTGACTTAACCGAAGTTGAAATGAGTTTTCCAAGTCCTCCGTCTCCTGGTCCTGTTCACCCAGTCTTGAACCCTTTAGCACCAACACAGGTTTATGCCGAAGGGAACATGGCTGTGATTTCTCCTACTATCCCGGTGAACATTTCCAGGGATCCCAATATTATTGAGAATGTCTTCATCGGAGCTGAATGTTCCCGTGAAGAGATTCAGATTTACACCGAGCTCTTTAAAGAGTATAGGGATGTATTCGCTTGGTCTTATGAGGAAATGCATGGTATAGATCCATCTATTGTCCAGCATGAGATCAAGACTTACGAAAACGCTAAGCCTGTGAGGCAAAAAATTCGTCCGGTTAATCCTAGGAAGGCAACAGCTATCAAAGCTGAGGTGGAGAAGCTGCTTAAGGTGGGATTCATTTTCCCTGTTCCTTTGACTGAATGGGTTTCAAACCGTGTTCCCGTAGATAAAAAACAAGGAACAATTTGAGTTTGCATTGATTTCAGAGACCTAAATAAAGCATTTCCTAAAGATAATTACCCCACACCATTTATAGATCAGATCATTGATGAGTGTGCCGATAATGAGATTTTCTCCTTCATGGACGGTTTCTCCGGATATAATCAGATTACTATATGTCCTGAAGATCAGCATAAGACTGCCTTTATTTGTCCCTGGGGTACTTTTGCATATAAGAAGATGCCTTTTGGTCTTAAAAATGTTGGGGCTACGTTTCAGCGGGCCATGTCATATGCCTTCCACGACATCAAAAATATTATTGAGGCGTATTTGGATGATTTAGCTGCTCATTCTCGAAAGAGGATGGATCATCCTGCTCACCTCCGGAAAATATTTGAAAGATGTCGTTTCTATAAGATTAGATTGAATCCGAACAAGTGCGTTTTCACGGTTACATCCGGCCGGTTATTGGGATTCATTGTGTCTAGGGAAGGGATTAGGGTAGATCCCTTCAAGGTTGAGGCAATACTTCGGTTGCCTCCCCCGTCTTCTATCTGTCAGCTTCAAAGTCTACAAGGAAAGTCTAATTTTCTTCGGAGATTTATCGTAAATTATGCTGAAGTTACCAAGGGATTTATGATATTGTTGAAGAAGGGAGTTCCTTTTCTTTGGGACGACTATGCTCAACGCTCATTCGATGCTTTGAAGAAAGCATTGACCTCTGCTCCTTTATTGAGTCCACCTAATTATAGCAGGGATTTCCTTTTGTATCTGGTAGCAGCAGAATCTACTATTGGTATGGTTCTGGTTCAAGAGGATGATGCTCTTGCAGAGCATGTTATATACTACCTTAGTCGAGGCTTGGTAGGACCTGAACTCCGGTACACTCCGATAGAAAAGTTAGCTTTAGCAGCAGTTCATGCTATGCAGCAACTCCGGCATTACATTATTCTTCGAAAAACTTATGTTTTGGCAGCAGCCAATCCATTTCATTTTGTCCTCAGTAGGCGAGTGATTGGGGGCAAATACAATAGATGGATTGTAATTTTACAAGAATTTGATCTTGAGTTTATGTCTTCCAAGTCCAAGAAATCATTGGTTTTCGCGGAATTGATCTCCGAGTTGCCCTGTGGAGAAGAGATGATCTATGATGAATCCTTCCCGGATGAACATTTGTTTCTTATCTCTTCACAGGATCCTTGGTATGGAGATATAATTGTGTATCTTCAGACTGCGAAGTTTCCCTCTACTTTTTCGAAAGATGAGCGTCGTAAGCTGCGTCACTTGGCCAAGAATTACTTGATTATTGGTGATGCTTTATACCGTCGAGGGGTTGATTCAATCCTGAGACGCTGCTTAACTCTCGAAGAAGTTGAGGCTGTGCTGAAGGATTCCCACAGTGGAGCTTGTGGGGGTAATTTATCTGGGCTTGCTACAGCCCAAAAAATCTTGCGTGCTAGGTACTTTTGGCCCTTGATTTTCAAAGATTGTATAGAATCGGTCAAAAAGTGTCATCCGTGTCAAGTCTATACTAGAAAAATGCGCGCTCATCCAGCTCCGCTTTTTCCAGTCATTACTGTCGGTCCCTTTACAAAGTGGGGTATTGATTATACTACTTGTAACCCGCCTTCGGCTAAAGGTCACAAGTACATTATTGTAGCAGTAGACTACTTTACGAAGTGGGTCAAGGCTATGCCTACTTTTGGGAATGATGGTGAGACTGCAGCTCTTTTCCTTTTCAACCAGGTTATCGCTCGTTTTGGTATTCCTAGAGATATTTTCACTGACCATGGCAGTCATTTTCAGAATAGTATGATGGCTGAGTTGGCTCTCAAATTGGGTTTCCGGCAGGAGCATTCATCTCCATATTATCCTCAAGCCAATGGGCAAGTGGAAGCCGTGAATAAATCCTTGAAGACAATTCTTCAAAAGAAAATTGATAAAGCTAGATCCAACTGGCATATTATGCTATATCCTGCACTTTGGGCATACAGGACGTCAGTGAAAACTGCAACTGGCTTTACTCCGTTTCAGCTAGTGCACGGGGTGGAATCCGTATTTCCCATTGAATGTGAGATTCCTTCTCTTAAGTTAGCTGTTGAACTTCTTCCTAACACTTCTAGTCTTGAAGAACGGCTCCTTCATCTGGAACATCTCGATGAGCAGCGTCGGGATGCTGCCACGATGAATGAAGCGCATAAAAACCGAGTTAAAGTTCAGTACGATAAGGCAGTCAAACCCAGAGTTTTTTCGGAAGGTGACCTTGTTTTGGTCTATGCCCAGGAATAAGATGCCCTGGGGGCAAAAAAGTTTAAGTCTATGTGGTATGGCCCCTTCATCGTTAAAAAACTTCTTAAGAAATGAGCGTATACCTTGGTTGATTTCGAAGGGAACGAGTTGCCAGAGCCCCGAAATGGGCTCTATTTGAAGAAGTATTATGCCTAGGCTTCGGCCTGGCATGTTGCTTTTGTATATAGTAGTTTTTTTCTTTGTACATATCTGGTTGATTTTCGATCTTTGATGAGTTGGTGATGTTTTTTATCTGCTTTGGCAGGTTGTGTCGGATGTCATGAGTCATTTTGGTTTCGCCGATGGTGCTAGTAGACACACCCGGAACTTAGCTTCCACGGCTTGGGTGCTTCATTATCCTTCCGGTCAGCTGTTAGTATCAAGAGGGGTCTGCATTGGTCCTACTTCCAATAATATAGCAGAATACACTGCAGTTGTTTATCTACTCTCGGAGGCAATATCTTTGGGTGTTGATTCGTTGGTAGTTTTCTTGGACTCTCAGTTGGTGGTGTCGCAGTTGAACAATACTTATCGGGTTCGAGATCCATTTTTATTACGGTTGTTCTTGAGGGTACGTTTGTTACAAAGATCATTTCAATTTTTAACTTTCATTCATATTCCTCAAGCTGACAATTGGTTGGCTGACTCATTAGCTAATCAGGCATTAGATTGGCACATTAATCATTCCATACAATAAAATTTTATCATCAAAAACATCATACATTTTGATACATTTATCACATCACATCAAATATTGTTGTATACATATCATCAGAGTGTTCAAAAACTTTACAAAATTTGGATCCATAAGGTCATACAAAATTTGGGCTTATGCCTGATCATGTTCAGTCTCAAAAAATATATAGTCATCTGATACATAATATCTATCTACTCCTGAGGTCCCTGCCCAGAACTCGTGTTCCTATAGAACATGATCGCGGTGGAAACTCGGCGGAATAACCGTACCCAGTCTTGGGGCACTCCTACCACCCGTCTCTGGACGACTTCCAACAGATCTTCCATGGCAGCCATAGGTATTTGGCGGGTCAACCCCTCCAAGTTCCTCTGAACAGCCTGGAGGGTCCTGTCTGAATTCACTGGATCTGCTTCGCCCCTGCGACGCTTGTGGCGCGGGAAACCCTCAGGTTGGACTGGTCCAATATCTGTATCATGATCATATTTACATTGTTAGTCATTATGAATCCAATCAAAAACATGTTTGTTTTTCATTTTTTCATACATATTTGAAAAAATCCAAAAAAAAATTATATAAGTCAAAAAATTGCAAACTTACCGACTGTGCCCCATGCTGTGCCTGGTGGAAGAACAAGATCTGGATCTCTACGAAAGTCCATCCCAGCATAGGGATAGTCGCCCACAGCGATGATTTGTTCTCCCCACCAAAGGAAGAACTCATCATCCCAAGTGGTCCGGGGAACTTCACTTCCCCCTAATCTCTTCATCATATCTGCCCAATGAGCAATTCTTGGATCTCTAGGGCTGTTGATGGTAGAGATGACTCTAGGTCTCAATGCTGGTATCTTCTCAAAGAAGAATGTCATCAAAATTGTACCGTATCCAAAGTGTTTTGTCTTTGCTTGACGAATTGAGGTCAACTGTTGCTTCATGTTCAGTAATAGGGCTATGCACCAATCATATACATGAGTCAAGCATTCCACTGCTATGCTCATTTGCGTCCTGGACGCCTGATGTAGGGAGGCAGATCCTGCCACTCTGCCAATGGTGAAAAGGAGGATTTTCATGTGAAAATTCCTTAAATATTTAATTTCAATCTGAGTTCCAACTTTCTTGGAACCCTCTACGCAATACACGTGGACATAATCTTCCACGGTTAACCCTCCCAGGGGCTTCCCGTGCAAGTCGACTGGTTCTCCCCTCCGGGAGAGTCCAGTGATAAAATATATGTCTTCCACTTCAATGCGTACTGGCATCTGATCTATCATAAAGCAGTCCTCTTCCGGTTCCCAATAATTTACGAGCATTTCTAGCAACTGGACATTACTTTTCATATTTGGCATTTTGAAAAATTTGAGCAATCCGCGATTCTGAAGAATATTTTGCGATGCTCGATCTCGCATGACTTCTTGATCAATTGCATTGTGTTCACGCTCTCTCCATGAGATTGTCATCCTGTCAAATTTCAACAAATCCTTCATTAGCCACGCATTTTTTTATTCGGGCCTGCGCATACGCGACTTTTTCTATGCACAGTCGCGTGTATACGCGACTTTACCGTTACCAACCCGCGTATGTGCAAGTCTGTGTTTTTCAGCAAGGGTTTTAATGGTGAAAGTCACTAAATTTTAATTTATAAACGGATAAAATGATTTGCAAGGATGATTTATGAGCTTACCTGACAAATTCGGTGCGATTCGACGGTCGGTTGCTCCTGATTTGACGAAAGAAGTTTTTTTCTCCAGAGCACTTTTTTCCAAATCAGCAATGTAATAATGAACCAAATATGAGGTAATTTGTCTATTTATGGCTAAAAAGTTGAAAATTTTCGCAAAAATTTGTTATGCTTATTTCTTCGATCTATCTTAAGCTACATAACCCGGATGCTTGGAAGTGCCCAGTTTGGTATGTTTTCAGGTACATTTTGACGAATTTGAGATTTTTCCCAGTTTTTGATCCATGATTACTGACTCGTCACGGCAGGTATATGATCTTCACTGGCATATAGGTTAGGAAAATCACTTTCCGCTGCATCTTGCATACTAGCCTCCATACTGATCACTTGCCATAGGGTGGATCCCATCAGGTCATGACTATTACACCCATTTCACTCGCTAATTATTTAATCATGACTTGGTGGTAGAGCCTTCCTTTACATGGGCTTCCTAGTTAGTTCCTCGCTATCACTTGTTGCCCATGCTGCGTTTTATGCAGGCTCGGGAGTCTTCTTTAGTCCCGCCATGAATTATGTGTTGAAGCTTCATTCTTCTTCTTCCTCACCATCATTTTTCTGGCTATTACCCTAGAGGCTCCCTGGTGTCGTTAAGTTGTATTACTGCATTGCATATTGGCTACTTGTTTATCCTAGCCTTTAGCCAGCTTCATTTGGACTCGATGTTTAAGCCAACTTTTGACCTTGTCTATCTGTACAAGTTAACCATTGCATGCACTTAGCTATCGCGATTTGACACCCTTTTACCCATGGATGGAGCATTCCTTTGAGTATTGCTTACCAGTTTCTGCCACCTTGCATTGAGCATAGGATTGTTCCAATCCCAAGAACTAGTGCATCTGATTTTTGATACTTGTTCTATCCATTGTACCATAGCATTATTTTATTCTTTTTCAGGCTTATTATATGAAAAAGACAAAAAAATCAAATATAACAAAAAGAGCGGGAACAGGATGTATCTTCGTTGTTTTGATGGCAGTACAGAGTCAGTTTGTCGCCCTTGAACAAAGCACATATACTTATATATATTTCCTACATTTGGGATGGTTTTAGTTTTGACCTAGGTTTAGCCTTTACCTTGTTTCACTTGTCAGTCCTCCCCCGGTTGGTTATCTCTTCCAATCATATGGAGAGTTTGTTCTGCCTCCTGCATTACAGACTTATACAGTGTCACTTTTTACTGCCATGGTCATCACGAGTCATGCTTTTGTTCAAGGGAAGTGTAACTAGAGTCGGCCATTCTGTGGTGACTCTTGACTCATTATTCAGTCGGCCTTCCCGGTCTTGTCAGTATCTTGTTCTATTACATCAGATGTTTTGGTCTTCTACTCGTGCTGGTTTGAGAAGGTCCCCATTGACTTCTTGCCGGCGGGTTTGTCTCTTATCGACTACGACACATTACTCTGAGAGAAAACCTAGAGCCGCACCCTGGCCCTATTTCCATCATTGATAGGTGACCTTGTGCTCAGCATTTGATCATCATTATGGGTCTTTGACTGAGTGGTTTCCCTTGTGTTCGATGTCAGCATACATTATCACACTTTGGATTCATGCAGTACCTTGATTTCCATTTGACCCTATCGGTGGATTTCTCGCCTCTGTGTCATCTTTCATTATTGGTTGGTTCAGAGGGTTTCTTCCGTGCGCTAGCTTCATCTTGTGCATGTCGAAAACGTACTTCGTTTTTGGTTCCGTCACTCTACTTCGTACGATTCCTTCCAAATCTTGGCTTGCAGGTTACACTCGCGTTGGACTGATGTGGGATGCCTTAATGCCTTCCTTCCAGCAGATCTTTTCCCATCGACTCCAACTCATTGCTCTGGGAATAAGGTCTAGAGTCTTTTTGTCAGTACCTTAGGGTTTCTAGTCATCAGTGGCAGACTCTTCGCTATCGATAGTGGGGATTCATCATTGCCTCCTGATTGGTAGATTCTTTCAAGTGTTCGACTTCAACTCATTTATTCACACTTTTCAAATTGTACTAGGGCACCTTGACACTCATTTTCATTATTGGTGGGTTGTCTCGCGTTGGTTAACGGTATACATCATTGACCGGTAATCCAACGATTTCTCACATGGTTGACTTCAGCTCATTTATTCCCATTGTGTAGAATTGTGCCATAGTGATCGGTGAAGACCTCGGGGTGCATCAGCATTTCTCGGTTCACTTTTGACAGTTCATTCAGTTTCTGCCAGTGATGTCGTCCACCCTTATATGTTGTAGTTCAGTACAGCAGCATCCTATATGTTGGGTCCTGAGTTGCGTGATTGTACCGTTTGTTCCACCTCTTATGATTTGGTACTTGGAGATTCAGTTACTTATATGATCGGACATCCAGATTGCACCATCCTTGATCAGCTTTCTATATGTGATACTTGGACATTGATTCAGACTTATATTTCCGGACCCTGCTCAGATGATTCATTGTGTACTTTTAGTTAAGCTATACTTGTATACATGTTGGATCTATTCAGTACTTTTTATATGATGTATTTTTGACTGAGCATGGGTATGCCCGCCTCAGCATGAGTTGACTCTCTGTTTTCTTTCATTGGTTTTTGGCAGGCTGAAATCTGGTGAAGTCTTCTCTTGTCGTCGCGAAGTTCTTTCTGTGTGCATAATACATTTCGGCCATCATGTACCCCTTCTGACCTCATATATTAGGGGGCATCTGTTATAGCATCATTTCTCACCTTCATATGATTCATGATTTCTTTTATGGCTTTGGGCACCCATTCCTACAGACTTGGACAAAATTCACTAAAAAACAGTGTTAAAATCCCCATATGCGGTTATGCCCAGACTTTTACGCGTGTATATGCGAGTCCACATGTACTTTTCCATGTATGCCATTAAAATCATTAAAAAATATAAAAAATCCCTATTTTCGGGCTGGGTTGATGGTTACTCTGGTAGTTCAACCACCCCAGCATGTGGCCAACTGTTTCCAACTGTTGAAACTACTTTGAGGGAGTATAAAAGCCCCTCATGTGTATGGCCTAAGGGAGAGAGAGAAATTATTGATATTATACTCTGTTGGTATTCCCTATCCAAGTCTAAATTCCCGTGCCTCCTGCACTTCCCAGTTCATTACAGGAAACCCTTGTTTCCTGGAGATGCTCATCTCCCTATATGTCATCTCGTATGCACCAGTTCGGAAGGAATCTTAGCGAGGCAAGGGTGGGACGGATCCGGACGATGGTCTACTCGAAGATCATGGAAGGATTCAGGTGATCTCTCCACTTGTTATTTTTGTACATGCTATTTATAATACAGAAGAACCATCTTGTTCCCGAAATATATGTGTTAGTGTCCGCTTGCATATATGAGAATATTGTTATTTAAGCATTTATTATGGTTTATCTAATGTTTCATATGGATTTCACTAACATTTAGAGTAGATATATACTGTACAACCAGTTCTTCGTGCTTGTTTCTTTCTTGTCTTTCAAAGTTAAGAAGGAAGGACGAGCTTGCAACGGGGGTTTGGACCGGGGGATCTCGTCTAACCGTAGGACCTATGGGTAAGTTCCTCGATCCGCTCTATTTAGTTTTTCATGAACATGTATGGTTGTGTGAGTCCTTCTTGAGTAGCATGCTCGCTCTCGTGGAGGTTGTAACCCAACGAACCTCTAGGGTGATTTTTCCCCGAAACAGCATGACCGCATAATTTTTACAATAATGTATTTACAATGACTTAGTACAATGATACCTTTACAATGATTGTATGCGTGATGCCCACTTGAAGAATTCATATGATGAACTTCTTGCTACCGTTATGCAACTTGGTTGCTTCTCTTGTCATGCTACCCTCTGCTACACCTTTCTTTGCTTTTCCTCGTCGTAGAAAGTATGGTCCTTTGCAACCATTGACAACACATGATCTAGATTTTTCTTTCCTTCTAGGAGCTTGATATTGAATCGGCGTGTCTCTGTTATTCAAGATCCTCAAAATCTGATTTTTAGTCCTCGTAGTAGTCCTCCGAGTCATATTTCAATGCCATGTGTCCGACCCAATTTGGATTCTAAAGAGAGAGTTATACCCAATCTCTCACAATGCCCTAATTATGGACTATTTCGCAGAGAGCGCACTTGTACGTAATGCCACGAGTCACCGTTTCTTCATTTAGATCTGAAATTAATGAGAAAAAAGTACATACCGTGCACTATCCGCCACTTTTTACGTAATTCCAATTTGATACTCGAGAGAGAGTTATGTACGAATTTACCAAAGGTCACTTCTTTTGGAGATGAATTCCGGGAGCTTGCAAAAAACCCGACTTCCACGGATCGTATCTCCAAAAATATTGCACACTTTGATCTAAAAGTTTTACAAAAAGCTTCCTCAGGATTTTTTCTCGACCTCCTAAAAATTTCAGCTTCGAACCTTCGTAGAAAAAAAAGTTAGAGAGAAGATTCCATGATGACCTTTCGTTTTCGGATGGCCGAATCCCTTTCGCTTAAGGAGGAAATGAAGATCACAATTTACATAAATTCTTGTTGAGAGGGGATTCAACAAGTGAACGTGGGAGGGATTTTAGAGCTACAAAATATTAATTATGACTTTTCAATGACTCATGCCCCAACCCCATGGGGTTTTAGCCCACTAACCGGGGATACAAACTTCAAACATGAATATCTCTCAAACCGTGAAGAATTACATGGCATGCCATATATCAACAAACATCTCGACAAGTAGAAACCATCAAAATCATTATTGACCCTGTAGATATATTAATTTGGCGGGGTCAAAATTCCCATGCAATATTGGGTTAGCCCATGGTCGTCGCTTGGGTTGACATCAATGACAACCGCTCGATCAACATACCCTTTGCCAAAAATGGATCATATTTTACAAAGGGTAGTTGGTTCTTCTAGGATATATTTATTAAATGGTTTTTCGGGGTTATAAATCCAGATACTTGTCCAACAAGAAGACCAACCTAAAAACAACTTTTACCACTCCATGGGGCACTTTCATGTATGTGAAAATTCCTTTTGGATTGATGAATGATGGAGCTACCTTTCGAGAGGGCTATGGATATAGCCTTTTCTAAGGAAATACATGAATTTTTGGTTATTTATTTAGATGATATTACCGTTTTTTCTAAGACAAATAATGACCATTTGGATCATCTCGAGACAAGTTTTGACTAAGTGTAGAAAATTTGTATATCATTAAATCCAAAGAAAACTCTTTTTGGAATAGAAGAAGGAAAATAACTTGGACACATAATTTCAAAGGAAGGTATTAGAATAGATCCATCAAGAATAGAAGCCATATTGCAAATTCACCCACCTAGGAACATCAAATAGTTACAAGCATTTTTTAGGTAAAATTAACTTTTTGAGAAGATTTATTTCTAATCTAGTAGAAATCATCAAAGAGTTGAATAACATGTTAAAAAGGACTCTATTTTAAAATGGAAAGTTGAAGCAAAACACGATCATTCAAATCCATTAAACATGCTTTAACAAAACTCCAGCTCTAATTAGTCCAGACTTCAAGAAATATTTTTATAATGTTTTTCATTTGCTCTCGAACATACCATACCTGCGATGCATGAGAAAAATGACCAAGGTTTTGGACATGTACCTATAAAAATTTTTCGAAAGCAAAACCCTTAGAGATGCACCTTTGAGATATAACATAATGGAAAAACAAGATTTAGCTTTGGTTAAAGCCATAAAATATTTCGCGAGTGTACATTCTTTACTCCCACATTATTGCCTATGTCCCTAATTCCGTAGTCAAGATATTTTAACACGGGATGGGGCGGATCGAAGGAGAGGAAAGTGGATTGCCACTATCCTTGAATATGACATAGATATTAAACCAACCAAGCTCATAAAAGGACAAGGTTTAGCTAGACTAATGGCCGAGTCCAATTGTAATTCTTTGATATAAATTTTATTGCCCAGATTGATGACCAGGAAGAGATGGCGACTCCATCTGATCGGTGGAAACTGTCCCAGACTCACCATGGTACTCGATATTATATTTTTATGTAAAAATTACAAGCTCCTCGTGGATTAACTAGAACAAAAATCTAGATTCATCCAAACTTTAAAGCAATGATATATTGTATTATAGATAAAATGCTTTATTGGAAAGAACAAAGTGGGATTTTACCGAATTGTTTACTAAAATCGAGCCGACATAATTCTTGGAAATTTTCATGTAGGTGATTGTGGAGGACACTTACACCGGAAAAGTGCTGGGTAGATAATATTCTGTAGGCTAGTTTCTACCGGCCTACATTATTTGTTGATGTGAAAAAATTTGTTACTTCATGTCACAAATGTCGCATTTTTGAAGGGAAAAGGAAGTTGTTACCTTTACCCCCGAAACCTATTTCTACCGAGATGCCTTTTTCAACAATGGGGTTTAGACTTCATTGGAGAATTCCCCCTCTATCCTGCCGGCCAACACAAATGGATATTGACTCGGCCACATATTATTTCACCAAGTGGATTGAAACGATTCCAACCGTACAATCCAAAAATTCAGCTCATTATTTCTTTCATAGAAAAAAATATTTTATCTAGATTTGGATACCCACAGAAAAATTATTATCGATAATGCAAATTCATTTAAATCTAAGAAAAATGATTGCCTTTGCCACAAGTATCCTATTATCTTAGGCCACTCTCATCGATTACTACCCTCAGGGGTAATGGCCTAGTCGAATCTTCCAATAAAAGCCTTGTGGAGTATCATCAAAAAACTACTTGAAGAAAATAAGAAAATTTGGAATAAAAAGTTAGTCTATGCCTTATGGGAAGATAGAATTACTACCAAGAAATCAATTGGAACATCTCCTCACCAGATTGTATATGGGATGGATGCAGTTTTCCCATCATCTTTAGGTGTCCCGCTTATGAAAATTATCCAAGAATCTCGGTAGAACTCAATGATATACATAGAAGGATAAATCAAACTATTCATCTTCAATAGACAAGGGAAGAAGTATATGAAAAATCTCGGTGTCATTCAAGAGAAAATCAAGAAAAATATTTGATAAAATAAATAAAGAAGATGATTTTGCCATAGGAGATAAAGTGTTAAAATGGGATTCCAAGAGAGAAGAAAAAGGGAAACATGGAAAGTTTGACTTTTTATGGAAAGGTCCTTATGTCATTTATGGGTACGTGAGGTAAAAATGCATTTTTATCGTAAATTTGGATGGGAAAATGTACATTCCCGTAAGGACCGGTGAATGGTATAATGCTCAAACATTACTATTCCTCCGACTTAACTAATTCTTAATCCTAATTTCCTTTATATCATTAGAAAATATCCATTGCGCTTTGTAGATTGGATTGGATGTTTTCTTTTCCAAAGTTGAAGCTTGAGTGAAGGCCCTAAGCTTTGAAGAGAAAAAATGTCATAAGTACAAATTCTTGCCGAAATCGAAGACGATATCTAGAATCATCATGGTCAAAATGGAAGGCCACCGATCTTAGAGTTCTTGACATTTCACCAGGAAATGTCATCCCCCATGTGAAGCCACTCTTAGGGTCCTATAAGTATAGGATTCATAATTTGGAATTGACTTATGATAGTATTGTAAATATGTACATACTTTTGCTTTCTCGCAAGTTGTTTTTCCCATATTTTGTAAAAAATAAAATAAAAAAATAGAAAAGCAAGAGGGTAAAGTCCTAAAAGAAAAATCAAAGGACTTAGAAAAAAATAATATACCCCAAAAGGAAAATAAATAAAAGCAGAGGAAAGTGTGCAAGTCCAAATTCCACTACTTTTTACTTTGTTACTAATGATTATGGTAGAGTGTCAATAAATGCCATAATCCATGATGAGTTGAACTCGCTTAATCTTGACTTGTCATGTTTCAATTTTATTGTTGTAGAATAGGGAATAAAGATTAGTCGACGAGTTTAACTCGACTAATTAGTAGATAGGTAGAGAATAAATAGGAGCTCATCGCTTTAATATGAGCCCTCGGATGATATAAGGTAGATTTAAATAGTTTTTTATTGCTTTCAAAAAAGAAAATAAGATGTTCAAGGTTGCTAGCTCAAATGCACCCGCAAAATGGAAGAAAAAATGTTAGATTAAAGGTTGGGTAGGTAGAAAGAAGTGGGAGAATCATGGAAATACTTTTCACCATGGAAAAAATGACTAATTTCCCCTCCCCCTATATTTATTCTCCATTCTAGACCTTCGATCGAAAAGAGGCTCAGCAGCATTTATCTTGACTTTCAGTTGGGACCGGACTCAAAGCTCGATGACTGCAGTTGTGTTGAATTCCTATGTTAATGCGAAAATTGTCATCGTTTAACCTTACATTTATCCATTTGAACTTTAAGTTCATAAGTAAAGACCTTTTTACTTAATTAAAAATAAAATCCCCTTTAATTAATTTTCTTTCATTTATAAAAACATAAAAGCCCTCCAAAATATTATATTCTAAGTGAAAGTGGTAAAATTACAAATGATAAAGCTTGCCTTTTTACATCATCACTTTACTTAGTAATATGAATATATTTTGGTGTTTTCTTTATCCTATGTCATATTATCTTCTAACTTATTTATTAATTTCTTATAAAATACATATCCTATTATTATAGCTCCTTTTATTAAATTATCCCCAAAAAAAACCCACTAATATAAGCTTTTTTTGCCACGATTAATTACCCACATGCTTTAAATAAAAATCCTAATTACACCCCCTTTGGCATAAAACTAACCATATGTAAATATCCCACCCTTTATAGTGATAGAAATGTCCATAGTCTATAACTATATAATAAAAAATGAAAAATACAAAAAGGCTTTAAACATGTTTTATATATGTCTAAGAAAAAAATATTTCCATTATGTTATTTTATCCTAAGTTTTATAAAGGTTGATTATTCACGCCTTTATAATTACTTAATACCATTCATGAATAAGACATCATGTTTTATATCATAGTTAACCCATATTAAACCCTCGGGTTAAGTACAAACCCCCCTTCCACACACATATATATAAACCTTTGATATTACTGACTCACGTTTTTCCCCTTTGCGCATATATAGATAAGCATTGTTACAAAGGTTTATATATTGCACGCCTATATAAACCTTTGTAAACCATATATCGCACACATAAATATTATCCTTTCATATAAGACTTTGTAATATAATCATGTTACAAAAGTTTTATTTCATTTCCGTACATAAAGTCGTCCTGGTCCACCCTTCATTTCGACCGCAACAGATCTTTCCAAATACGCATCCCGAACCATTCGCTTGCTCTTTCCATATCCGACGGCCGATAATCGATTCTCGCGCTCCCAAACCAATCGGAACACTAAATGCCGAAATGAGCATGAAACGCCGGCCTTTTGTTTACCGCCTCCCTTCCGACATGTCATTTCCCGATACCACAATCGCGTTCGTTTGGGGAGAAACCATTTACCACCCCAACCCAAAGCGAAAACCAGCCGATGGTTTTCCACGTTCATAAAATAAAAAGCTGCTCCCGCATTTTTAATACATTCACATTTATGATAGTTTTAATATTTATAATAAAAAGATTAAAACTTTTGTTATATGTTTTATTGATGTTATTATGCGTGTTCTCCCGATCGTCAAAAAAATTCGCCCTATCGCAAAAAGACGCATTTTTGCTCGAAAATTGTTGAAATTTAACTCGCAGAAAGCCCTCGATTTCTCATTTCAAACCTAATTTCAACTAGTGCTTTAATATTTAAAGAATGTTCGAAGCCATTCCTTCCGCACCCAGACATTGCAGAACCATAAAATCATCGAAACCCTTCTCAAAGTCACAAGATACCTCGAAAATCAAGTATTTTTCCCGAATTTGGCCTACAATTTCATGATTTTGACGCCAGATTGAACAATTGAAATTTAAAAGAGCTAAATTTACCCATTAGTTCTCGTACCAAAAACCTTGGAAAAAAGAGGGTAAAACCCTCGCAATTTTTTCCCCAAAAATTTCCATTTGAAGAAAAGCTCATTTCTAAGCCAATTTCTAAGTCAGAGACGCCCCGAAAGTCAAATTCGATGGTCCAAAAGGTTTTAAAACCCACGTAAAACCTTAAAACGCCATTTTATAGTCCCATTCATTCATAAAAACCCGCATTTTTTTATCTTAAGCTATTACTCGTGTCCTAAAAAATCCCACTTGAGAATTGAATTATCCATCTATTGTCATCCTTGCCTATAAAGTTGCTCAATTTCCCCTCTGTTTAAGAAAAACCAACTATAGAAAACAATCTAATATTGCTCTAGTTACCTCAAAATGACAAAAAATAAACTCACACCAAAGGCTAGAGGATCCAAGCTCGTTAGGCTTGGAGGGTCGAAAACCTCCTAAAACCGAAGCAACAAAAGTTCCAAAGTCTACTCCCGCTATCATCTGCTAAGACCTCTGTGACTATAAATCCTCTTCAACCTCAAGTGTCTCATCGGAGAAGTCATCCCTTCGGTTAATGTAGATTAAAAAATTGTAGACCCCTCGAGTAAATTCAATCTATTAGAAGTACACAATTGGTGTTATGAGAAGTTTTTAGACAAAGAAGAAATGCCTCTCCGGGATACAAACGTACCTAAATATATAGTCCTAGTAACACATCATAGCCGGGACTTGATAAGAGCGATGACCGAAGTATTATGTACGGATCAAATATCCATTGTGAATAATGACGAGGAAATCCTTTTTTCTATCACCTGCGAGTCAATCAATGAAATGTTGCAGATTCGACGTTTGACCCAAGTGCGGTCTCGTTATCCATAGAAGCATTGAATCAATTATATTTAGGGTTAGATTTCCCTAAAATATTCATGATTTTTCGAACTTCATGCCTAGTCATGTAGATATCCCAAAATTAAATCCCCCTTATTCCACTTCTAAATTTCCAAAGGGTTCTAGGCATGTTATCTCAATGTTATCCTTCATCTTAGGATACTTCATCGATGAGTTTATCGATGAGTCTATCCTTGGATTTTTGTCTACATTGTCTCCTAATCAACCCTCTCGTGATTTTTTGATTCTTCCGAGGTTCATTGTTGATTCCATCCACCATCGGTTGACAAAGCTACCCATTGAAGGGGATATTTAGGTATTCCTCTTATTTATTTCATCTTTTCTAATTCTCACAAGCATATCACTTCCCTATAGCATTGCGAGAAGATGAATGTAGAGGGCCAATCTCTATCGGTTGTCTTCTAGACATCATTATTGAGAAAGGAAGGGAATGAATACATTTATACTGATTTCACATATTTATTTATAAGGCCAGCCATGAGTTTGCTACAAAAATCGAAAAGACCTAGAGTAAATGAAGAGATGAAAAGAATATTACAATCTGTCGGAAGAATGTAAAATGGGAGATTGGTACTTATATGAGAAGCACACCGAATTAAGAATCTTTGGATCCAATTTGCTTCCATAGAAGTTACCCAAATTTTTGACTATCGAGTCTTTGCTCTAGAATACTTGAGATAGGTATTGAATGTTGATGCTATCCATTTCATGGCATCCAAAAAGAAGATACGGAGTTTAAGCTAAAAAATTATATTGGTCCATTCATATTAAATAACATGGATGTCGAGAAAGAAATAGAAAAGGGATTATCGGAGATGAAATTTCAAGTGATTTTCCCTTCGAATTATGATCCCCAAGTTCTTTTGAAAAATATAAGGATTAAAAAATAAAGGCTCGTGTCCATTTATACATGATCCAAAGCCCGATGTTGAAAAATTTTCCAATCAATCTGAATGGACAAAAAATACATTGGCGTATGTAACTCTAAATACACAACTAGCAGGAAAAAAAGGATACCACACTTGTTGTGGTAACTCCTAGACCACTAGAGACTTCAAAAAAAAGGAATAGAGATGAGGGTGCCTATATAGTAGAAACCACTTTAGATACCAAGTTCAAACTCATCTACAATAAAAGACTAAGATTTGGCTCAATAGGAAAAGAAAAAACTTATTGAAGTTGAAGATGAACCCGGAGGTCGAGTAATGATGAGGCCGCTATAATAATCAAGGAGACTTTTGACAGGATATTGAAAGAGAACAAGTAACATCCAAAGGAAAAAGAGACCCAAATGATTGAGCAACAGGGTGAACATGGAAACTTCTTCTTCTCAAACAACGAGAAGAAAAAGATTTGGATATTAAGGATATATATAAGAAGATTAAACAAAGAAATGAGGAGATTAAAGTGAGATTTATTCTCAATTTCTCAAGTAGAAGCTAGGAAATCGGGATAGATTGCTTACAACATTTGATTATTCTTCAAATAAAATGATCATGTCCTATTTATAACCAACTACTTCAACTCCAAAAACAGTGGCTTATTACAAAAAGATGGAATTTGATGTAGATACTAAAAAGGTACATGAGTTGGATCGGATAGAATTCCATCGACATAGTTCGAGAGATGCTATATTCCACTCTGTGGTGACAAACGCCGTGAGTGTCACCAATTTGAAAAATACTATTATCAACTCGCAAGATCAGATGAAGCTTGATAAAGGCTCCTTATATGCAAAATATCTAAGGATGAAGGCCTTATAAGATTTGATTCTACGGATAGGAGTTGACCCATCCAATATACGAAGTTGCTTTGAAGTATTAATCAAAACGAAAAAAATAATGACATTGTTGCTTTGAGAAAATAATTAAAACTTCCTCAAAGTGATCACCCACGTAGCAAAGAAATACTTCAAGAACATAGAGAGAAAGAATATATGATGTAATTGATAATAAAATCTTACTGCTCGGATTAAGGATATGGAAAGTAAATTAGATATTTTGATGAAAGAAAAGGAAACTATGAAGAAAATCGATGCTTCTACTATTCCCATAGTTATTCCTATTATTACAACTGCTATTCCTTCTACATTGGGAGAAACGTTAGCACCCAAATAGCTACTAGAAACTACGAAGTATCAGTACAATCGCTACTACATCCCAAACAAAATCCTCAACATCACCCAGTGCAACAGACAAATGATGCAGGGAAAATTGTCAAAACAATGGAAGAAATGACATTGAAAACCAATGAAATCAACGGCTTGAAGAGATCGATTCGGATTATGGAGGCATCCAATAAAACAACACTTTTTAATGCCAATAATTATGAACAAAAATCTAAAATACTTGAAGAGCAAGTAAAAAGTCTTCAAAAGGATTTGAGCTTCACTACATGATTTATTACATAAGAAATCACTTATGGACCAACATTATTGAGGCCATACATCTTCAATAGCCATCAATTAAGATAATTTATGAATAAAGAGATATCCTTCTTGCAAAGTTCAAAAATGAAATCCAAGAGGACAAAAAAATAACTAGAAGATAAACCGAAAGTAAAAGCACAAAAGCTAATTACCTTTATAAGAACAAGAACTAGAGCTAGAGGAATCGAAGATACAAGACAAAACATGAGACTATACTGCAAATAAAAAAGGTATTGACAAAGAGAACTTTGATGAATAACTTAAAAATAAAAAATGCGATTCTATGAATTTTTTCCGTTACCAGTGTTCTTAGCAAAGTATATTATGCTAAGACAAGCGGGCATCCCATACATCCATGTATTAAATGAAAAAATCGATGGACCAAAAGGAATATGATAAGAAGATAAGGGACTATGCCAAAGAAACAGGTGAATAAACAAGCGCCATGGGGATCTCCAATAGGGAAAGTTGTCCTTCAATACATTGAAGATTTATTCTTCCTTCAGAAATGAAATCAAACATTTGTTTGTAATTAAGCCAAATTTTTGCTAAGTACGTACTGAAGCAGTATGAGAACTATAGAAAACTCAAGAGTGTAAGAGATACCGGATGTTGAACAATGGAAAACTTACACAAATTTATTATAGCATCAAAAGAAGAAAATAGTGAAAAGAAAGTAGAATGAAGCAATCAATTTGAAAAAGAAACAAAACGATGATTTGCTTTAGATTTTTTACTTTTTGAAAAACCTCTTTTACGACGATTGAAGTAAAAATATTAGGTTAAAGAGTATCGGGGTGAAAGGCTAAAGCTAAAGTGTATCGGAGAAAGAAAAAACAATCATCGATTTTGACCGTAGTAATTTCCCTTTTTACGGCAATAGCTTGGTGAATAAACAACATGAAAGAGTACGTGAGATAAAGCACAATGGTCGAAAAGTATAAGTGAAAGAGTATCGTGTGAAAACATCTTCCAAAAAATATATTTTTCAATATGCCGAAAGAAGCATGGATAGCTATTCAACAAACAATGTTGTTTCATAAGATTATCTCTATTTTTTCTAGATAAGAGGATAGCTCTCTAAGGTTTGTTAAGCGAAATTGTCCCTCTTAATATGTAAAGATATTTTTTATTTTCCTAGAGTTATTCCTAGATCTTTCTCTAGGATATTTGTAATAAAACATTTGTTTAAATACTTCGAGTTTATGAAGTGTTTAGGGTGTGGAATAAAAATTGCTAAGAATATTATAGACCTTCTTTCTGGTAAATTGGAGGCTCACATGTGTTGATTTTTAAAGCATCGATCTGGAAAATATCCAATTGGAATTCGTAATTCAGGGATTCATGCGATAATTTGAAGAGTAAAGTGCATCTATCTTGTCATTGTTTCCATTCTATGTTACATACAATTTCATATATGTTGTTCAATATTAATGATTAATTAGGAGAATTATTTCAAGATTAGTGTAAGAAATCCCTATCTTAACTACTTAATCATTTAAATGTTTTCTACCGATTTCCGGATTTAGGAATTCTTAATTTCTCCTAGTCCCATTTGACCCCCTCGCCTCCTTCCTCTTTTTCCGGATCAAAGGATCCTTCATTTCCCTTTATCATGAAGTAAGCCATCTCACCAAAACAATATATCCAAATATCTAAGGGTTATCTACCTTGACCTCAAATACAAAAGTAGCATCCTCTTGGCCTTGCCTTCTAGTGTTTCTTGCTATACTTTTGACTCCATAGCCCAATGGACTAGTAGATCCCTCTTTTAATTTTTTCTTCAAGTAATATTATTTTCCACCAAACATTTCAAATCCAAAACCAAATTGAACTATCATTACTAGCCTAAAACATTAAACAAAAACAAAGTTAAATCATAAAGAGAGAGCCCTCTCCCCGAAAATTTAGGAAGGCTATATCCCTAAATTTCTAAAGTAGGTTTGTGGTTACCCCTAGTTTTCTTAAAAACTGAAAAAATCGAAAAGCGGACAATCTTTAGAAACTACTAGGGTGATAACGGTGGTCAAATCATTTTCCACTCATTTAGGCCAGATTTTATTTTAATTGTGTTTCTGACCAACCAAATATGAGTTGAAAGTGAGAGAGGTTTTTGTCCCACCATAGGTCAAGGAAGAAAAACCTCATTCATATTATACATAGGTGTTATTTTTTTATAGAAATATCTACAAAAACACGGCTTGCCACAAGAGAGTTTCTACACTTCTGAGAGTTACATTGTGAAAATCACATTGTCTCACAGATGCGAGATCAAAATCACTTGCTTAATAATTCAAATTATAACTCAGGCAGAGAGATATTTCCGGTGAGCTATCATGAGATCCAATTTGGAGTCGAGGAAGGCTCTCCAAACGTTTCCCGCACCGACGACTTCCGAATTTCTCGCACCTTCATTCAACACTTTTTGACCAATTTTGGGGAAAATCATTTTTGTGAGAGGAAAATCAACTCAAAAACAAAAAACCAAAGGTAGATTTGGAAATTGGGACGGATATGGCATTTCCAACGAGTTATGCTAGGCCCAAGTTGGTCAGCCGGGAAGGCCTCCAAAGTGTGGTGCTCGCAAAAATAGTCTTTCGCCACAGTACGTAGCGCGTTTGAGAGTGGTCGATGTGCATTTGCCCGTTTCGTGCGCGTTTTACCCTCAAGCGTTGTGGGTTTGCCCCAAAGCCAGCCGACAAATTGACACTGAAGCACTATGCATTTACCCTTGGTCTCCGTGTGTTTTCCCGGAGCACTCGTACGTTCCTCCAGACACTTTCGCATTTTCCCGTGGAGGTTTGAAAAGGATTTCACAACCTCGATAAGTTTGCATTTCCCCACAAATTTCTTCAAAGGGCTTTAAAATAATAATTGAACCCTAAGACACCTCTCCTCTAAATATATATTTGGTGTTTCATAAGAAATTCTGAGAGTGCTTATTGCTATGAAACCCTAGTTTGTATTTCCATCATTTTCATACATCTTATCCATATTCATTTCCCTAAACACATATTAGTCATAAACACTATGTATTAAATCCCTAGAGTTTTCATAGACCTAGGTTTTCATTCACACATTCACTCCCTCTATTCGCCTTTAACCTATTTATTTCATCTCTCACTCCCTTCATCTCATTTTCCTTTACCACTAGGGTTTATAAAGCCTTTAAGTTCATAATGTCCGAAGAGGAAGAAAAAAGTGTCAGGTGAGGAATAGACACCAAAAGAAGAAAATCAAGGTAAGAAAGGAGGGAGGAAAAATCATCAAATATGAACCGACGAACCACAAAAGGCTTGCTTAGCAGCACTTCTCCCATCACACGTGTCATGTTTTAAACATGTTGGTTGTTTTGAGTTTTGTGAGAGTAGTACAAAAGATCCGAGCATCACCCTATGTTGACGAGGTTTTTCATTACCAATATTCATGATAGGCAAGTCACTCTTTGCCGGGGTTACTTTTACCATGTCTACTAATGCCATTGCGAAATTTGCCACAAGGATCCCTATTGTGGGAGAGAGAAATGGTTTTAAAGCAAGGAAACCTTTATGAGAGCTACTATAAACCATATCTTAAACCTAGATACAAAGAGGATGAAAAAAATACCATTTTCCCTTTCTCTCATCTTCTTGGTCGATATGTCTATGATGAAAATAATCATGAAATACTTCACACGTGAGGGAAGGTTTTCTCGACTCTATTCATATCATATCCAGCTCCTCATGCACTTCACTAGAGTCGTGCTGTCACATACCCTAGTATCTCTCCCGCAACATTGACGTGATGACGCCCATTTTTACAAAAGAGGGATTATAATCATCAAATGCAGAGTCTTTTTTTCACCACTCCCTCTCATCGGGGATGATAGTCATGTATCGACTTGAGCAAAGAGAACATTCCATGGGACACACATTCATAGAAAATGAAGTTTTCATTTACCCCACCTACTCAACATGATCGAATATCCGCTCATCATCTCATCCTCCTATATCCACCCCTCCATCTCAACCTATTGTTCATACATCCATCACCAAGTCGGTTTCATTCACCCCATGTTGATCCTTCTTCTTCACCTTTATATAACCCTTCATCACCATTACATCATGGTTAAGAGTCATCAAGAAGTGAGGAGGACATTGATGCAACTTGGGCTAATGTGACCGATTTTAAGCCATTTCCAAAGACTTATCGAGGAGAGTCTACGAAACATGTGTTTGCTTCACTTGGAGTGAAAGGGGCCATGCCTTCTTCATCAAAGCAAACATAGGATAAAGGCAAGGAAAACGAAGAGCCAATCATTGATGAACAAGAGGAAAAACATGAAACAAAAGCATGAAGTTTAGGCCGATTGACCTAGATGAGGAATAATGTGAGGACAAATCACAAGTGCATCAATCAAAAAGCAAAAGAATCAAAGATTAGTAAACTTCAAGCTAATCTTGACGAGCGAGAGATACGTGATTGACTTCCTTGAGCAAGAAAATCAGGCGACTGAAAACTAAGAAAATCATCGATGAGGTAAAGTCCATCAAAGCACAAAGAGAGGAATAAAATGCCAAGGCCTTGATTGAGGAGACCTTGGAAATATTTGGTGAGATTTATGATGAGGAGGATTAGCCTCCAAGGCAGATACGAAGGACTAGAGGGTTGAAAAGAGCTGCTAGCCCTCGAGAGACAAAGAGAAGTTGAGTCGGCATGTTGTACTCACACCAAGTGAGGTGCTTCGCTTCTGAGAGATTAGCGGAGGATAGGGAATCATGGCTTGATAGATTCAATATGAATTTGGAAAGGTTGCTAGAGAAGGCCAACAAGGGCAAATGACTTGTTGAGGACAAAGAGTGAGAATTTTATGCACGGAAAGAGAGAATTGCATCGCCAAGCTCAAAAGAACCAGTCGTCGAGATTGAAAGGTTTGACTAAGAAAGTGGAGAAAGAGAGGTTGGATATGTACACTGCTGTGGTGTCTCTTCATGTCTCAAGAAATTGATAAGAAATTACCCTCACAAATATTTGTGAATTTTGGCACACTTGCACTTCAGTTCATTTTTGGTTTTTGAGTCTTTTAAGTGGCGTGCGTAAAGCTCCCGCTGACGCACAACGACCTCGGATACCGCATTATTTTTTTGGGGCCTCCAATTCATAAAGTTACACCACCTTCATGTTCATAAGAAGGTATGGAGGCATAAACCCTAGCAAGTTTGAGAAAATTTGGAGAACCGATCGCTTCAAAAATGAAAAAAAGCTATTTTGTGTTTCTCGCTTCTCCTTTTTAGGCACAGTCGTACTTGCGCGTTTACACAGTCTTTGGGAGATCGAATTTTTTACATGGCACATGAGAAAAAATTTGGACACTAGATGTAGATTTGTAAACTAGACTCATGGAGCTGATTTGGACACCTTTGGGAAGGCACTGAAAATATTGCTTGCAATAGAGGCCATTTTTCTACCTAGGCGCCGCGCGTTGTTGCGTTAAAAATGCATTTTTCCTTGTTTCCTCAACAAATTTTGAAAGGTTTCACTCCCGCGTTTGAATAAATTCTTACTTTGGAAAAATGAAGAAATTTATACTCTAAATGGTTATGATGAATGTAAATATTATCATGTTTTTACTTTAATCTAAGGTAGGTACATTAGGTGAGGTCTTCTAGAGGTCAAATGAATTAGTTCCTCTCTTTTAGAAGCAAATTGTTGGGTCTTTCCTCGTCTTAAGTTTCTTGTTTGGCATTATGTGTAGCTTCTAATTCCCATCTCATGGATTCGACTCCTTGAGGCCGGGGAGAGTATTGTTGAGGTCTAGCATGAAGTATTTTCTCGACTCATTGTAATGGTTGGACTCATTTTGAGTTTTGGCTTTTTGAAGAGACAAAATTTTGTATCAATTTTGGCTTGGACATTAATCGAAATTTACGCGTTATTTTTATGGGATCCATGTGGTATGGTGTTTAGTTTGCACGTTTCTTATTTTGACGCTCGATGTTAGAATGTTTTGTTTAATTCATACATCATTTCATTTCTATTAAGTGAATGTTTCAACTTAGATTAATAGAAGCCATATTTTCTATGCCTACGCTTTGGGTAAATATTCACAGAGCTTTGTAATTTTTTTAGTTTATAAAGAAACCATGAGTTCATCATGCTCTTTCTAGCTCCTCACTTATATTGATCATCCCATAATAAAAACCCTAAGAAGTGATAAACCAGCAGCCACCTACATTTCCCCATAGAACACCTTGCAAATATTGACCTAATTTCCTTTCCCTAAGCTCGTTTGACTCTTTTTGATCCGGTAGAAACCATATGCAATCAAAATCAAAACCCCGAGCTACTATACCTAGCCTAATATCTTCTTTCCTCGGTCATCTTGGTTGTGATCTGCTACTGGAAGAGCTCCCTTGCCTGGTAGGGCTAGCTGCTTGGCTAAGCGTAGCTCTGAGGTTGCACTCAGATTTTCCTTCTTCAGCTGGCAGGGTTCAATCCGAGTGCTAACATTTTGGCAACCATAATGGGGATGCGAAAGATCATATCTTCGGGAAAGAACGAAAAAGTTTAGGTCCGATTTCCGATGGTGGATAGCCGTCGGATACTGCATATGAAGAGCTTAACTCTTCTCACCCGGCGACTCCAACTTGATGTAAAGACTCCATTGGAGGATCGACCTTGCCAGTGGGGAAAATGGAAGGATCTTACACAAAGGTCGTAGTACTCAAAGTGGAATTTTATTCAAGATCTAATCTACTTTCTTGTAAATTACTTCTTTGCTTTTCCGAAAACATCGTCTCGAATGGAGGTTTTTTGTATGATAAAGATGATCAAAATATTAATTCTACCCTATTTGAAAAGTGTAAATGCTGAGTTTTCATTTGATCTTGGTCCACATCCTTTTTATGAATCTTATGATGACCATGTTATTCAAATTGATGACCCTAAAGAGATCAAGGCTGATCCTACAACTTCTATACACTACTCTACACCTTGTAAAAGTCCCGGATCGATACAAACCACTCATCTTACCTCCTATACTCCATGATTTCCCTATAAATCATTACCTATATCTATCCGAGGTTTTAATTGTGAATATGACAACATCAACTGCTAAGAGACATATGTATAATTTTGAGAATTTCCTAGGACATTTTTTGAGTTGACCATAAAGAGGATGTCATTGTCAGCTATTATTTCTCTTTCTTTTGCAAGGGCAAAGTCAAGAGTTGGTTCAAAAAACTTGCACCTGCCACAAGCATCCTCGCGATTTCCCGAAATTCGTCAAAATTTTCCTCGATAGGTGGGTGGTCAAACAAAACCCTTTCCTAATTCCGAAAGAGTATGACCCATTCTAAAAAGATGGCTAGGGGAGACATTACAACAATTTTCTCGCCGTATTCAATCAAGTCTGACCATTTGATGCCTCGTCGATTATAGAGACCCCATCCTAGCTCATCTCTTTTGCATTACGTGGATCCTTTCGGTCCGGGAAATGGAGTTTTGCTAAGATAAGGGAACCTTGCTGCAACACTTGAAGGAGATGCAGAACAATGTTGTGGATGTAGAGGTTAATACCGTTGATCGAAGGGAAAAGTTGAAGGAAGAAGAGAAGAAGAACATCGCGGAAGCACCCGACATCTTTAGAGATAAAGCTCGACATTTTGGTAAGTAAAATAGAGGAGATGACACAAAATGTCTACCATGAGAGATGTGTGTTCCGTTCAAGATCATCATGACCACTTATCCCGGAAAAAGAAGAGATCGCAAGCCCTAAAAGAAATTTTCACGCTCAGTCCCAACCACCACGGTAAACGAGAAAATGGGCTCAGTAGATCAATTCGAGGAGAAATGATCTCGATAGTATAATGTGTGTGATTGGTGAAAGTGGTTACATTGATTATTTTCCAAAGTTTTATCGCGTATGATGATGATTATGTTCTCCAAACCGTAGCTTATATTGCGCAGGTAATCAACAGTGGTTCGTGGGAGGAATTTCGAAGCTTTTCGACGGCTCAAAATGCGGATCGCCCGGTGCATATTAGCTATGACACCGCCAAGGAAAGTCTAGAAAATTTGGAAGTAAGTGGCGGATATTTTCCTCTTTGTTTTACTTCATTTTAGTTCATTGGAGATAATCTCTCATGAGATCAGTAACCGCAGTCATCGAAGGTTTTGATCTTCGACAATCAGAGAGGATAATCCAAATTTTTATCGACAAAGCTCCTTACCCTTGTGTTTCTCCTCATTTGCAAAAATACAAGAAAAAATTTAAAAAAGTAAGAATATAGTGAGTGGTCAACACTATAAATGATGAAAATTCTCCTAAATTGGTTAAGAAAATCATTTGCGACATAGAATCCTCCTTAGCTCCAAACGTTGCGACCACCAAGTTCCATTGAATTTCAAATTGCGTATGAAGGCTTTGAAGTTGAAACATATGATCAAATGATGCAAGATGCATTTGCGTAGGCATTATAACGACATTCAATAAAGGAAATTTTTCATAATATATCTAAAGAAAAGGATGAGCGACTCTGCAGAGTGTCATGAAGTCTCATTAAAACCGATGAATACATTTCAAAGTCTTTTTCAAGTTTTCATAACCCAATATGCTGATGTGTTGGATGATATCTCCGTAGTAAAATTCCTTCTCCCATTATGCTAACTCGTGAGACTTGAAAAGAGTGCCGATATAAACTTGATCCGATAACGAGACTTCATTCTCTCGTTCAACAAGTGTTTCACGACAAAGCTCCTTACCAATATTTGGAGTCATATCATGGGAAGTAATGAAGAAGATTCTTGTTCTTTTGTTGATCATCGTGGAAAAAAATAGTTATTCACGAGAGTTTAGGATCCTTTTTCCAACTTGTTAGCCATCAAAGAAAGAAAGCATAGATGTTAGGGAAAAGAAGTTTAAAACCAAGGTACGAAGACTACCTAGAGCAAGAGTAGTAATGTATTAGATGGGTTGGAAATCAATATGTATTCTCGTGGAATATCCTTTCATAGCATTCTTGAGGTCGGTAGTGGGCTCATGCTGTGCAATTTCATCAAGATTCAATCCGTTGACAAGTTTTAATGGGAGTTTCATTTTATTAGTTCTTTCTTCGCTCATAAGAAAGCAATTGCGGAAAAATTCAAACAACAACTAGAATGCTTACATGGTTGCATTTTTCCATTTCACTCTCGATCAAGTGATGAATGGACTGGGCTTAGAGTGAGGTTTTGTTCAATAAGCTCAGTGCGAGGCATATTTTTCGGCTTTTCAGCTTGTGCTTTGAGTCCGAGTCAAGTTTTCGTGTGTAGCAGTCTACTGGCTTTTGACTCCATGTCTAATGGAGTTGTGCACTTGGTCTATGGTTTTCTCGACACATCCAAGGAGGCCGTCCAGCAGCTGAGCCTGGAGGGAAGTGTTAGTGTTAGCATTTTCATACTTCCACCAGGGATCAAAACAAATTTTGCATGTGCATCTTAGGTGTCCCGGCCTAAAGAATTTTCAATCATTCCATTAGGTCATGATATAAAATTGTTCCACTAGTGGTTGTCCTTGTCAAGTGTCCCATTTTACTTCACAAGTATATGCCTAGTGACCCTCTTCCATGTCTTCATCATGATGAAAACAATTCTCGTCGTCATTCCACTTTTAGTCGAAAGTTACTCATTGAGAGTACCGTTTTTTTCATTTCTCATTAGGTCACTAAGGGTTTCTATTAGGTCAAAATCATTACATTGTCTCATTTTCAGCCGAGGAAGAAAAAGGTGTGAGTGATCCCAATAATGTCTATTTACCGCTATGTAGCACGATATCCAGAGATGGTTTCCAAAGTTGCTTAATTTTATTTCAAGTGTGAGTTTCATTCCAAGTATGATTTCTATTTTTATCCATGTAATTTTATGTCGGTTCAAATGTAATAAGTACTCGGTCTCCAAGGCTACCATTTCAGTTTCCACATGCCAAAACATCAGTGTAAAATACAAAAAGTTTCTACTTCAACAATTGATCAAATGTCGAAAGGGAGTTGTCTTTTCTGAGGGTGCTTAATTAATCATTTCCTGAAGCACTAAACCCTAATTTCCTCTCCCACTAAGCTAGGGTTTGTTATGTAAAAAGGGACATTTGAGAAAGAGGTATAGGGAAGTCATTTAGTGACAGTCCATTCCAGCTCTCATAAACATCATGTATCCATCATTTTAAGAAATCATTCCAAGGGTCAAATCCATTTGCCACTCTTAGGGCAGTTTTTCTTCAAAGTGCGTTTGACCAAAGATGAATTTGAAAAGGAAGTGAGAGAGGTATTCATCCATCATGAGTAAAGGAAAATCACTCCTTCATATTTGCCTCTGTGATTTCTTCTTGGTTTCGAAGAAATGTCAAAAACACAAATACCACGGAGAGTTGCTACATGGAATTACCTTATGAAAATCAAATTTTACGATGAATGGAGTGTCAAAAATCACTTGTTGATAATTCTAAATAGTGATAACTAGATAGAGATATTTCCAATGAGCTATGATGAGATCAATTTGGAGTTGAGGAAGGCCTCAAATGTTGTGTGCACTAGCACTCTGCATTTTACACACCTTCATTCAGCACGTTTTTACTAGTCTTGGGAAAATCAATTTTTGACGAGGAAAATCAACTCCAAAGAGAAAAAAGGTAGATTTGCAAATTACAGGATAATATTTCCAACGTGATATCCTGGGCCCAATGTAGACACCGAGAAGGCGTCAAATGTGGTAAAAGAACGATCTTGCGGGACGTTGCATGTTTGAGAGTGGTTGTTGTGTGTTTACATGGGATCTTTGGGTTTACCCTCTAGGTGTTGTGAGTTTGCCGGAAAAATGCGGACCAATTTACACGGTGTTGCATTTACCCTTGGTCACTTTGCACATTTTCCCAATGTGCGTGTTTGCTCATGTAGGGTTTCAAAGGTTTCACAACCTCTGAGTTATATTTCTCGAGAAATTCCTTGAGCTTTAAAATAGTAAGTGAACCCTAAGACACCTCTCTTATAAATATATTTGGTGCTTAATAAAAATTTGATGCTTATTGCTATGAAACCCTAGTTTGTGTGTTCCTTCCCATTTCATATACATCATATCCATATTCATGTCCCTAAACACATATCGGTCATAAACACTATTAAAATCCTAGGTTTTTATAGACCTGGTATTAGAAAATTCACATTCACTCTCCACGTTTTCTAAATATTCATTTCATCTCTCACTCCCTTCATCTCATTTCATTTACCATAGGGTTCTCCAAAGCCTTCAAGTTCACAATGTGCGGGGAAGATAGAAGTATCGATGACGAACATGCAAATAAGAAATCACATAATAAAGGAGGAAAATCATCGGTTGAACCATCAACCACAAAGATATCATAGCTTCTCCCCTCAACGTGTCATGTTTTAAACATGTTGGTTGTTTTGAGTTTTGAGAAAGTACGGCAAATCAGGTATCACCCTATGTTGACAAGGTTGTTCATTGCAATCTTCATCATAAGCGGATCACTCTTCTTGAAGTTGCACACCATGTCATAATTCCCGTGCAACTACTACAAGGATCCCTAATGTGGGAGAGAAATGGTTTAAACAAAAAACCTTGACCATATCTACTATAAATCATATCTTAAACCTAGATACAAGGATGACAAAGACCATTTTCCCATTATCTCATCCTCTTGACACGATATGTCTGATGAAAATAATCATGAAATACTTCACCTATGCCAGGGGGAGGTTTTCTCGGCTATTCATATCATATCGACTCCTCATGCACTTCACTAGAGTCGGAAGTAAACTACATACCTATTATCTCTCTGCAACATTGACAAGATTAGCATACATTGTACAAAGAAGGGATTATAATCATCGAATGCGAGAGTCTTTTCACCACTCCTCATCGAGATGATAGTCATGCATGTTGACTTGAGAAAAAAAAACATTCCATGGGACACATTCATAGAAAATGAATTTTCACTACCCCACCTGAAAGTCGGCATGATCGAATATCACCTCATCATCTCATCCTCCACATATCCACCCCTCATCTTAGCCAATGCTCAGCCACATCATCCTTAAGTCGGAGTTTCATTCACTCATGTTTGATCCTTCTTCTTCACCTTTCTATAACCCTTCATCACCATCATCATGATACCGGAGTCTCATCCATGAGGTGAGGAGGTTGTTAAGGCGACTTGGGCTAATTTGATTGATGTTGAGCCATTTCCCAAGACTTGTCGGAGAAGTACGGGCATGTGTTTGTTTTCACTTGGGTGAAAGTGGCCATGCCTTCTTCATCGAAAAAATAGGTTGACAAAGGCAAGAAGGAAGAGCCAATCATTGATGAATGGAGAAAAAATATGAAACAAAACATGAATTTCATTGCAGTTGACCTACACTTGAGAAGATGAGGATAAAATCACGATTACTGAAATAAAAGGAAAAGAAGAGAATATTAGTGAACTTAAAGCTAATCTTGACGGAGAAAGAAAGTATGTGATTGGCTTCGCCAGGCAAGAAAATCAACGGCTAAAAACTAATAAAATCATCAATGAGGTAAGATCATCAAAGAACAAAGAGAGGAAAAAAGGCCAAGGCCTTGTTGCGATGAACAGCAGGATTTGGTGAGATTGGTGATGGGGAGGATCAACCTCAAGACGAGAGACGAGGACTAGAAAGGGTTGAAAAATCGCCTTGAGACGTAGAAAGGGCGGGTTGACGGTGGTTACTTTTAAAGTGAAACACACTTGCCCTAAGTTTTAAGGAAAGGGAATCATGGCTTGATAAATCAATCTATATTTGGAGAGGTTTATATAAAATTCCAAAAATGACAATAGTTGCACGAGACAAAGAGAGCGGAAACTTCATGCACGAAAAGAAAGAATTAGATTGGCGAAGCTCAAAAGAGCCAAGGCTAAGATTAATTTGACTAAGAAGAGGAGAAATAGGGGTTGGATATACTAAGGTGTCTCTTCATGCCTCGAAGCACTTGATAAGAAATTACCCCCACCTCACAAAGTTTGGTGAATTTTTGGCACACTTGGCACTTAGGTTCATTTTGGTTTTGAGTCTTTTGGCACATAAATTCTACCAATGGTGCAAACTGGAAGTTGCGCTATTTTGAGCCTATAATTGAAAAATGGTCACCATAGCAATTTTTAATAATGATGAATAAATCAACCCTAGCAAGTTTCAAAAATTGGAGGAGAAGCTGGTCCCTCAAAAATGCAAAAAACTACCCGATTTTCATGTTTACACTCCTTTTTGACCTAGTCATTTGCACATTTACCACTCTTGGGAGATTAACTTTTTTACGGGGGAAAATGAGCACCATTTTGGAGCTGATGGAGGTATATTTGGAAACTTGACTTATATAGCTTCCCAGTGAAGTTTATCATGGAGCTGATTTGGACACGAGAAGGCACTCAAAAGTTTCTTTCCAAGAGGCCATTTTTTTCCCTGGGCGGCTGCGCGTTTGCCCATAAAAATGCATTTTCACGGTCTTCCATGATTTTGAAGTTTCACTCTGGATTTGAATTTTTATAGTAAAATGAAGAAATTACTAATTCAAATGGTCATTATGAATGTAAATATAAAGTGTTTTTACTTTCATCTACAGAGTAGATACATTACCCAGGTGAGTCCTCTGAGGTCAAATGAATCGGTTCCTCTCTTTTAGAGGCAAATTGTTGGGTCTTCCTAGTCATACATTTCTTGTTTGGCATTAGGTGTAATTGATTCCCATCTCATGGATTCGACTCCCAAAGGCTAGGGAGAGTGGTTTTGAGGTCTATATTATGGATTTTCTCGGTCAATATGTGGTTGGACTCATTTGAGTTTTGGCTTTTGAAAAGGGAACAAACTTTTGGTATTAGTTTTGACATGGACATTAATCAAATTCCTGACTATTTTATAGGATCCATGTGGTATGGTGTTTATTTTCGGTTTCTTATTTTGTGCTCAGATGTTAGAATGTTTTTTGCTTCATCCATCATTTCATTTTCTAACAAGTATTGAATGTTTTCAAGTTAGATGAACATAATCCTGCAATAATTTCTATGCTTTTTAGGTAAATATTCACAGTTTGTAATTTCCATTGGTTGAAAGAAACCATGAGTTCATCATGCTCTTTCTAGCTCCTCACTTGTCTTGGTCATCCATAATTGAAACCCTAAATGTTAAACAGCATGCCTACCTTGCCCCATAGAACACCTTGCAAATATTGGCCTAATTTCCTTGCCCTGGTATTTGACTCCACTCTTGATCCAGTAAGCTTCTATGCAATCAAAATAAAAACCCGAGCTACTATACCTAGCCTAATATCTTCTTTTCTGTCATCTTAGTTGTGATCTATCTGAGAGAGCCCTCTCTCCTTGCCTATTGAGGCTAGCTACTTGCATTGCAAGTGGTTTGAGGTTACCTCGAAATTGCCTTCTTGACTTGGGGTTCAATCCAAGTGCTAAGAATTTTGACGAACATACTAGGGATGTGGTCCTTATCTTCCACCAGGAAAGAACGAAAAATTTAAGATCTAATTGTTGATGGTGTGGACGATAATCCTTATGCATAATAAGGAGGCTTAACTCTGTGTGTGGCTCAACTTGATGTAAAGAATCCATTGGAGGTCGACCTTGCCGGTGGGAAAATGGAAGGATCTTGCAAAGGTCGGGTATTCAAAAGTGAGATTGTATTCAAGATCTAATCTGATTTCTTGTAAATTACTTATTTCTTTTCCTAAAACTATCACGAAAGTTTTTCCGAAGTTTATTGTATGATAAATATAATTAAATATTGATTCTACCTATTTGAAAGATGTAAATACCGATTTTTCCTTTTATCTTGGTCCACATACTTTTTTTGAATCTTCGATGACCATCTTCAAATTGATGAGCCCTAAAGAGATGTTCAAGAGGCTGATCCTACAACTTTTGTACATACTCCCTACACCTTGTGAAAATTACGGAATCGATACAAACCACTCATTTTACCTCCTATACTTACATGCTCACTGAGAAAATTATTACCTATATACATCGAGGTTTGATGGTGAATATGACAACGTCACGGGTGAAGACATACGCTGATTTTGAAATTTCCTAGACCTTTTGAAGTTGACAAAGAAGAGGATGTCGGTATCATGCTATTTTCTCTTTCTTTGCAAGAAAAGTCAAGAGTTGGTTCAAAACTTTCCTCTTGCGAGCATCTCATATTTCCCGCAATTCGTCGAGAATTTTCCTTAACAAGTGGGTGGTCGAAAAACCCTTTTCCTAATTCTAAAAGTATGACCAGCGAAAATAAAGCTAGGGGACTGTACAACAATTTTCTTCGATTCAATCTGAATTCTATTATTAGATAGCTGGCGATATAGGATCCTCTCGCTACGGTGCTTTTACATTACCCGGATGCCTTTGATCTATAAATGGAGTTTCAAATGAGATAAAGGAACCTTTCAACATGAAAATATGTATAATAGTGCGATAGATGTGGAGGCTAATCTGCAGTTAGAGGGCAAAACTGAAGGAAGAAGAGAATAAGAACATTACGAGCACACAGCATCTTAGAGAGTAGAAACGCTTGACATTTGAAGGTAAGTACAATAGAGAAATGATGCAAAATATCACCATGAGAGATGTATTTTTCAAATTTGTCTCATCTTGACCCTCTTGTCTAGAAAAGAGATTGCAAGCTAAGCATTTTTCTACTGCTAATCCTAGCCACCATAGATTAGAAAATGGATTTGTAGATCAATCGACGATGCGGTAATCTAATGTGTGGTTGGTGACATTACTTACTTATGTTGATGATTTTCCAAAATTTGATCAGTATGATGATGATTATGTTCTCCAAATAGAACCTATGTATTCCGAGCAATCAACAATTTTTTCTAGGAGGAAGTTCGGTTTCGGCGGCTCAAAAACGGTGATCGGCGGATGCATATACATTTATGACAAATGATGAAAGGAAAGTATAGAAAATTTGGAAGTAAGTGAAGGATATTTTCCTCTTTGTTTTACTTCATTTTGGTTGCATCGAGAGATAACTTTTCATGAGATCATAAATCAACGATCATTGAGCTGATCTTGACCAATCAAAGGATAATGATTTTTATCGAGGAGCTCACTTACCATGTGTTTCTCCTCATTTGAAAATAAGAGAAAAATATAAACAAGTAGATAAGTGAGTAGTCAACATATTATGGTAATTGAAAATTCTCCTAAATTGGTTGAGAAAATCATTTGCGACATAGAATCCCCGATTCCGGATTTGCGACCACCAGAAGTTCCATTGAATTTCAAATTGTAGATGAAGGCTTGGAAGATGAAACACTTATGATTAAATGATGCAAGATGATTATGTACCATTATGTTTAAGAAGAATTTCGGTTTAAAGGAAAATTTTCATATCTCTAAAGAAAAGGATAGGCAACCTTGTAAATCATGTAGTCATTAAAAGCGATGGATACGTTTGACAATATTTTCAATTTTTTTCATGACCCAATAGCTTGTGTTGGATGATATACTTTGAAAGTAAAGTCCTTCTCCATTAGCTAATTATGAACTGAAAAGTGTTGACATAAACTTGATACAGCAGTGAAAAGGCTTCCTTTGTCTTATTCGATAGGTGTTTCATTACAAAGCTCATACCAAGATTGTTGTCATATCAAGAGAGATTAATGAAGAAGATTCTTTTGTTGTTGTTTATCTAATAGGGAAAAAATAATTCATGATTTTAGGGATCCTTTTGTCAAATTTACTGCCGGTCATCAAATAAAGCACATATGTTAGGAAAATTTTAAAACCAGTGCGGGCACCTAAAGCGAGTAGTAATGTATTAGATGGGCTGGAAATCAATATGCTTATTCCTATGAAAATCCTTTTTTACCTTTTGCAACATTCTTGAGGTCGTGAGTAGGCTGCGTGCTTTGCAATTTCATCAGATTCAATATTTTGACAAGTTTTCATGGGAGTTTCCTTTTTGGTAATTTCAATATTCTTAAGAAAGAACTTTATAAAAAATGAAAACAACATCTAGAATGCTTACATGGTTGCATTTAGTTCCATGGCAAATCAAGTGATGAATGGATCGGTTATAGTAGTTTTTTATTGAACAAAGCTCAATTACGAGCATCTTTTTCGATTTTCAGTTGTGCTTTAGTTTGAGTCAATTCAGTTTATTGATTCAATTTTTTCAATATTCGATTAGTCAGCTTTTTGACTCCATGCCCAATGGATAGGCACTTGGTCTACGGTGTTCTTGGCACCTCAAGGAGCTACCATCCCCAAGTGGAGCCAATGTTAGTGTCGGTATTTTCCTTACTTCCACCGAGGATCAAAACACATTTTTGCATGTGAATGTTGAGTGTCCCACTCTAAATAATTTTTCAATCATTTCCATTAGTTCATGATACAAAATTGTTCCACTTTGGTGGTTCCCTTGTCAAGTGTCCCATTTTCCTTCACAATTATATGCATCGACCACCTCTTCCATGTCTTCATCATCTTTGAGCAAATCTGCTCTCATTCCACTTTTAGTCAAAGTTACTCATTGAGGTACGGTTTCTTTCATTCTCATTAGGTCACTAGGGGTTTCGTTAGGTCAAAATCCATTGCATTGTCTCATTTTTCCAATAAAGAGGCTCTAAAAGATGTGTGAGAGTGATCCCAATAATGTCTCTTTACCGTGTAAATGATGATCTCGAAGATGGTTTCCGAGGTTGTAATTTGATTTCAAGTGTGAGTTTACGTCCAAAGATATAATTTTATTTCTTTATCCATGTAATTTTATGTCCAGTTCACATGTAATAAGTGCTCGAGTCTCCCAAGGCTAGCGAACTCGAGGAGTTTCCACATGCCAACACATCAAGTGTCAAATCACAAAAAGTGTCTACTTGAGCAAATTGGTCAAAGGTCCAAAGGGAGTTTGTCTTTTCTCGCAGGGTGCCTAGGTCATCATTTTCCACAAGCACTATACCCATGTTCCTCTCCCATTGAGCTAGGGTTTTGTTGTGGAGACATGTATAGTAGAAAGGAGGTATAGGGGAGCTCATTTTCAGTAGAGTATGAGGCCATTCCAACTCACAAGCATGATGTCTCCATCATTTTTAATCATTCAAGGGTCAAATCATTTTTGCCACTCTTGAGGACGATTTTCTTCAAAACGTGTTCTAACCAAAAAAAGATGAATTTGACAACGATGCCAGAGAGATTTGTTTTCTCCATCACAGAGTCAAAGGAAGAAAAACCTCCTTCCTTATTTTACATAGGTGTTATGATTTTAGAGAAATATCCAAAACACGAGTGCCACGAGGAGAGTTGTACACTTCTAGGTTACATAACCAGGAAAATCACATTGTCTCTGTAGATACGGTGTCAAAATCACTTTCTTGATAATTAAAATGATAAATAGATAGAAGATTTTTCTAGTGAGATATCATGAGAGAATTTGGAGTTGAAAGTATCCAAAAGTTTCCTGCCTTGACACTACTGCATTTGTACCTTCATTTAGCACTTTATGGCCAGTCTTTGAAACATCAATTTTTTGACAAAGAAAATCAACTCCAAATAGAAAAAAAAAAGTATATTTGGAAATAATACGGACAAAACTTTCAACGAGCTATTCTAGGCCCAAGTTTGACACCGGGAAGGCCTCAAGAGTGGTGCACACAAAGAAACGATTACTGCGGACGTTACTGCATTTTTCCCAGTATTTGCGCGCGTTTACCCTTAGGATTTGCGCGTTTTCGAGACAGGCGGCCAGCCAATTTTACACGAGGTGTTGGCCATTTACCCATGTAGTCAACTGCACGTTTGCCCATGTGTTTCGCATTCCTCCGGGGATGTTGTGCGTTTTCTCAAGCAAGGTTTCAAAGGATTTCACAACCTCCGACCCAGTTGCATTTCCTCAAAAATTTCTTAAAGGGCTTTAAAATAGTAAGTAGACCTAGACACCTCTCCTCTAAATATATTTAGTGTTTCATAAGAAATTTGAAGTGCTTATAGCTATGAAACCCTAGTTTGTATTTCCTTCCCATTTTCATACATCATATCCTTATTCATGTCCCTAAACATATCGGTCATAAACATTGTTAAATCTAAGTTTTCATAGAGCTAGGTATTCATTCACACATTCACTCCCTCCATTTTCCTAAGCTATTCATTTCATCTCTCACTCCCTTCATCTCATTTCATTTTACCACAAGGGTTTCAAGCCTTCAAGTTCTGATATACGAAGAGGAAGATAGAAATTATGGAGGTGGGAACAAACCCTGCAAAGAAGAAATTGTGTAATAAAGGAGGGAAAGAAAATCATCAAAATATAGAACCAACAACTACAAAGAGCTCATGGCTTCTCCCTCACTATGTCATGTTTTAAACATGTTGGTTGTTTGAGTTTAATGATACGTGAGATCTAGTATCACCCTATGTTGACAAGGTTTTCATTGCAATCTCTTCTCTTATAGGCGAGGTCACTCTTCTTTGGGGTCACTTTTACCATGTCTACTAATGCTGTTACGGCTACTACGGGGATCCTAATGTGGGAGAGAAATGGTTTAAAAGGGAAACCTTGATTATCACTATTATGAACCATATCTTAAACCTATATAAAAGGATGACAAAAGACCATTTTCCCTTTCTGTCGTCTTGACCGATATGTCCCTATGATGAAAATAATCATGAAATACTTCACCTATAGGGGATGGAGGTTTTCTAGACTATATTCATATCATATTCGACTCTCATGCACTTCACTAGATAGAATACTTCATATACCCTATTATCTCTCATGACATTGACAATATGGCATAAATTTAACCTTTTAAAGAGGATTATAATCATCAAATGCGGTCTCTTTTTCACTGCACTCCTCATCAAGATGATAGTCATGCATGACATGCAAAAGAATTCTGGGACACATTCATATAACGAAATAAAGTTTTCACTACCCCACCTAGTCGACGCAGTCAAAAAATATCCCCTCGTCATCTCATCCTCATATCCACCCTCCATCCTGAAGCCCTCTTTATCATACATCATCACCAAATCGGTTTTATTTACCCACATTGAATCGCTTCTTCTTGCCTTTATATAACCCTTTATCACCATCATCATGATTATGAGTCATCTAAGTGAGGAGGACATTGAGTAGCTTGGGCTAATTTGAATGATTTTGAGTCATTTCCCAAAACTTATTAGAAGAGGATACGCGTACGAGTTTGCTTCATGAGTGAAAAGAGCATTCCTTCTTCATCAACAAAATAGGTGGACAAAGGCAAGGAAAAGGAAGAGCCAATCATTGATGAACAGGGGATTAAAACATGAAATAGAACATGAATTTCAGTTAATTGACCTAATTAGAAGAGGATGAGGATAAAATCACGATGTAATGATAAAGAAAGGTAAAGACGAAAAGAATAGCGAACTTCAAGCTAATCTTGACGAGCAAAGTATGTGATTGACTTTCGCTGGGGAAGAAAATCAACAACTAAAAACTAAACAAATCATCGATGAGGTAAAGACCATCAAAGCACAAAGAGAGGCAGGCAATACCAAAACTTCATTCAGGAGACAGCAAATATTTGGTAAGATTAGGTGATGAGGGAGGATCAACACTCCAAGACGAGAGACCAATGACTGGGGGCTGAAAGTTCTGGCAACGAGGGAACAAAGAGAGGCAGAGTTGGCGGCGACTCTCCACCAAGTGAGTTACACGCACGAAGATTAGTAAGGACGGGGAATCATGGCTTGATAGATCCGATCTGAATTCGAGAGGTTGCTAGAGAAGGCCAGCAAGGACAATGATTTTTTGAAGGACAAAGTCCAAACTTCATGTTGGGAAGAAGGGTAGGTGGCCAAGTAAGGCAAGTGTGGTGCAGCTGACTAAGAGGTTGGATATACACAGTGAGGTGTCTCTTCATGCCTCGAAGCATGATAGCGAGTACCCATACAAAGTTTGGTGAATTTTGGCACACTTGGCACTTCAGTTCATTGTTGGTTTTTTGAGTCGTTTGTGTAAGAAAATTCTTCCAAAACACGACATGGACGTTGCACTCTTTTGGGGGGCCTCTAATTGAAATGGACACAACCATAATGTTCATAATGATGAATACATCAACCTTCACTTAAGTTTCAGAAAATTTGGAAGGGTGGTCCTAAAAAATGCAAAAAAAAAACCAAATTTTCATGTTTACGCACTCCTTTTTTACACGGTAGTTGCGCATTTACTGATCTTGGAATTGAATTTTGAAAAGGAAAAATGACTTTTCCATTTTTGAAAATGGAGGTATGTTTGAAGAAAATAGACTCGAATGTATTTCCATTTACTGTATCATGGTGCTTATTTTGTGTGGGGAGGAAGTGAAAAGTACAAGCTTTGCAAAGAGCCATTTTTTTTAACAAACCTTGTGCGTTTAAGAAAATTGCATTTTCACAGTCTTCAGCAATTTTTGAAGTTTCACTCCGGTTTAATTTTTACTTTGGAAAGTGAAGAAATTAATAATGTAAATATTCATGATAGATGTAAATATCATGTTTTTACTTTCATCTAAGGTAGATACAGTAGGTGAGTCCCTCTGGGGTCAAATGAATCAAGTTCCTCTCTTTTGAGGAAAATTGTTGGGTTTGTTAGAAAATTATATTAGGAACGCACATAAAATATGTAGAAAAAAATAGGGACACAAAACACATAAAACAATGAAGACGGATATATGTGTGGTTCACCCGATTTTGAGCTACGTCACAAGACAACAGGTCCTTCCTTTCTGTTACCCAACATAAAATGAAGACGCAACCTATAGAAGATGTTGTAATATCCTCTAATATTCTCTCTCGATCTCTCTATCTATTTCTCTGATAATACGCATAAAATACACATCACGATACAATGTCAATGCAGTGAGGGGGTTCCTTAGGGAAAAAAACCTAAACTAAACATAACTTCTACCGTCTTATCATCCGCCTAATGAACAGTTGACTAGAAGTGCTATATACTTTTAGGAAATTTTATACAGGACCCCTAGGACCCCAGTGACATTTAGTATGGGAGGCATTTCACCCCATTAAGGTACGAGAGGTCAACAACATGATACGAGAATAAATAAGATAATCGAGGCTCACACCCAACAATTTCCCACTTGGAGACTGAGCGTAGAAACTCACACACATTTCTTGTTTGTTTGGAAAATGAATCCACTTTGGACTTGGCTATTTCTCATTTTCATCATCATACTTAGAAGACGATTATTTGAGCATATTCTCATTTTTCTCCACTGGTTACAACTTTGTTAGCATATACTGCAGAGTTAAGCTAGTGTGTATCTTTTCCGATTGTTGGTGTCTGTGATTTGGCAGAATTGATAGAACAAATGATAAGGCAACATGGAAACTAGTCTTTGAGTCCTAGGACCTAGCCTTCTGGACTTAGAGAGAGGCTCTCTCTATAAATTTTGAGGATATGTTCTTTTTTGCTTTAGATGGTTTATTTTAGGCTAATTGATGAGTGTAGGGTTTGTTGATTGTTTTTGGTTGGGTAAGATGGTGTTCAGTGAGATAGGTGGAGTGAGAGGGTCTTTAAATCATTGGGCTGCGGAGTCAATGAAAGTCATGAGTATCTCAACAATGGCTCGAGTGCATAGAGCCAATCTAGCAGGGATTAATGGATCCTTAAGGTAATGTGTGAAGTGGGGTGGACATCAGAGTGGGGGAAAAGCAAGGTAGGGAAAAGACGTTAACAGAGGAAACCATCCTTTGTCATTTACCGATAAACAAGAAGGTATTAAATATGATAAGCAAAAGATACTAATCATGAGATGGGGAAAACCATTTTATTCAGCTATACTTAAACAAATAAATATCCAAGATAAACATTACAACGAAACAAATAAAACAAGAAAAGTTTATCTTACTTTAGTAATTTCACCTTCGAGAATTGAGAAAACATATAAGATGATAAAAATAACTTTAATCAATCAAAGAGGAACTCCTAAACATTTTTTATCAAGCTATAAAGGACTCTAAGGAAAAGGCAGTAGGCATGGAAAAGGGAAAGATCGGAACAAGACCTATTTGACTTAACCTAGCAAACAATACTTCAAAGAAAGGTTCCAGAGCCAGGGAGTTTAGATAGCTGCAAATAGGCGAGGGCTTACCATGAATCATATTTGTGAAACTAGCATGTTAATCCATAGATGAAACTAAAAAGCATAAAAAGAGGCTTAAAGAGCGACTAAGAATTCTTTAAACACACCCCGATGAGGAAAACATCCAAGGCCACCTTGAAACGGGAGGACTAAGGTGCTTCAAGGAGCATTTCTCAACCTATGCACACATTTCTATAGCAACAAAGAAGGATGAAACATAATGATAACAAGAAAATATGAACAAATTAAGAATACATCACCATTAATCAAGCTAAGGAATCTGCCAAACAAGCTTCTCTATCTGTCAATCCAAGCAATCCATTCATAAACTTCACAACACCAATTTCTTCTCCAAGCTCATAAAAACCATGTATTGCTCTCAAAACTCATCGAATGACAACATTTAAAAATGAAGCCCTCTCATATAAATTTAACTCGGCAAAGGAGGGAAAAAAGCCTAGATAGGGTTGGAAAATAAAATCTTACATAAATGTCATTTGTACCTAAGAGACCATGCAGGCCCAAGGCACAAAACATCTCATGAAATAAATGCTAAAATACTTCTTGCACTAATTCTAGGTGATTTTCTTCAAAAAAACACTAAAAATTATTTTTCAATAAATGAGTGTTTTTGTTGACTTTTGGTCCAAAACAAGCTAAACAGTCCATTGCGTAGCGCACTTTTAGCAAAAAATAGGGTCTTTCGCAGCCAAGTTTGGACCCCTTCACGATGTCGGATTTGGCTCGTGATGGCTCAGTGGAAAAGTCGATGAGTCTAATTTCCAAAATTCTTCGCAGATTCACGAAAATGATTCGCCGCCTAGTCAAAAGTCAAAAATCTCAAAATTGTCATTTGCACGATGCCGGAGACTAAAACGGTGGGAAAAAAGGTGAAAAAAGAGGGGGTTTTTGACCTTTTGAGGGTCAAACCTACTCCAAATCATCCACAACTTGGTAGGCATAATGTCTTAGGTGTGAGAAGTCAAGAAATTTCAAGTTATCCTCACGAAAATGCTCCATGTGTTAGCATAGCGCCCGGTGGTGTTGTGCTAATGAGCCTTGAAAATCACAAAAAACAAAATTACTCCAAATTTGCTCAAATTGGTGGAGACACTCCTTAAGGGTCTTGGACAATTTTGAGAATCTCAAAATATTAAAAAATCCAGAATTGTCATGGTCTTTTTTGCCTCCTTTAGGGTGTACTTCAAAGAGAGCTTCCTTTAGTTTGGCACGAAACAAGCATGCTTCTTTATGGCACTTTATGTCATATTTTTTAAGGAGGGCAGGACCTCTTTTTTATCTTCTTGGGATTCTTGTGCTCATTCTTATAATGCGAATGATGTATTGGGCCATACCAAAATCCCTATCCCACTCCTTCATCGTAGAATCTTTGCTTTGGAGTAGCAATCTAGTGGCCATCTCCTTATCTTGGGTATCCTTTGTCTAGGTCAATGGTCAAAGGGCTTTTGGTAGGAAGCTAGCTTGCCTTTCTTACCTTTCTTGACTTGTTCCATCTTCTCTTTGCCATTTTCAAGCCTTAGAATGGATCCGGATGGCAAAGGCTTGCCTGGAGGCGGAAAACACTTGCCTTCTGCCTTTGTGGTATGTGCATGTAAGAGGAGTGATGGTGGTTTGGAAGTGTTTTCATCCCGCCAAGTGCATGGTGACCCTTAGTGTTGTCACCACATCTCATACCTTCACCTGTAGTCTCATCGTCATCCCATGCTCTATTTGATTCTTTACACCTTCTTGACCCTTCAACACCATCATCATTACCCTTTCTTTGTATACTATACATTATCTTGGTCTTCAATTTGATTATTAGCCTCTTGCACTATTTTCACTTTGGTTTTTTTTCATCACTAGGGTCCTTTTCTTCATAATCTCTACACTTCTATCATTCTCATTTTCACTAGGAGACTAATTGTGGTGTCACTTGGTATCATGACTATCTCCCTTGCTTTGTCTTGTTCCTCTCCATTGCATGTCATATCGGTGTCATTCTCTTTGTCACTCTCCTCTTCTTCAAACTACGACTGCCTCATCATTTTCCTATTCATCATTTGTTTTCATGGAATACGCACTCTCTTCCTATTTTCCATAAATACGACCACTTTTTTAACTTACTTATTTCATCCATTTCTACTCTTGTTATCATGTAATTTATCATAATTTATCATATAAATTAATTTTATAGTGTTATTGCTCTTATGGATGAATATTATTTCTTCTCCTTTATTTTTAATAAATTGATGATTATTATGCATAATTTTATCAATGATGGTTTATTGATATATTTTTTAATAGCGCTCACTATTTTAGCCTCCATGATATTTGCTAGATTGCGGATTTGATCTCCATCACATCATTCGATACTCCAACTCGAAATTCGGCGGAATAAGAAGTGACGGTTTGCGGTGATATTCTCGACAAATGGAGAAAGAATGCGAAAATCCGGACGAGTTTTGTCCCAAAACGGACCAAATTAACTTTTTTTTAAACGGTTTGCCAAATTCGACGAAGGAGAAGCGAGAAGGTTATTTGAGCACGGTTTATCGAAGTTCTTGTTGCGGCCGTCCTCCAAATTATCTGTTTATAAATCCAAATTGACTTGCTCTTATTAGTTGATGAAATATATTTTCTAGTTGATCGAGTTGTTGGAACAATCTAATATTGTTATGAGAGATCATATTTTCTATTTAATTTCTCCTCTTACGATTATAAAGGAAGGCATGTATTGTGTATTGAAGAACAATGAGAGATGGAGATATTTCATGTTGTAATTACACAATTCTTCATAAACTCTCATTGATTAAACAGATCATTGTTTGTAAACATTGTTATACATGATTAATACAAGAACATGTTGGTTAATTTCATGATACCATGGCTTGGTAGCTTCACGATGGTTGAGGGCCGTAGTGGTTGGTCAATCATTCGTTTGTATTTCTACTCTTTTAATTACCGTAGTGTGATAATTGTGATTGGTTTTATTACATTTGTAAAGTTGATTAAGTTGTTCTTTGGTGTTTGTGCGCATGTTGCTTTAATGAATTGCATTGTTGTTCCACTTCTGCCATGAAGAATCTTAATTTAAATATTATTCATCTTGTTATTACTTATAAAGCTTTGATGTTCAATATTTACTTCATTTTCTGTTAGTTAGTTGCTTAATAACGTTTGTTGTCGGCAGAGTTTGGTGTTCAACAAAGTTAGATTTAGTTGATTTCATTAAGTTAGATACGATTCATTGGTTAAATTTGTTGTTCAATTCCGGTGTGTTGTTCATGTGATTCATTAGTTTCATATTATAGAGACCTTTCTTATTCACATTGTTGTTGATTACGGTTCTTTGTTCATTTCCATTTCATTAAGTTTACTTTCAATAGCAGTTAGTTCATTTCGATTTCACTTTGATTGCTTAAGAACGGGAGCATCATGTTGTGAGGTACTGGTTAGCTATTGATTCCTAGATTGATTATCTTGTTCTAGTTTAATTTCAATTGCATCGATTTCTAGAGGAATGAGTTATTACTACGTATCCTCGATTGATGTTTGCGATGTGAATAGTTAGTTTCGGATAATTTGAGTTTATGTTTGTTGTAGTTATATTTCTTTTTCAAAGTCCATTTAATTTTGTATTTGAAACGCTATGCTACATCTTGTAGGGGCATTGCTATTGGTTAGTATGATGAGCCAGCACGCTCACTCTTGCGGTGTGAATAAAATTTGTTTTATTTTACTGTGGTTGTTCTCTTGAGTAACTACTTGTTAGTTTTTTGCATAATTATTGCATTAAGGAGCCCATACACCTCTCTCTTTATCCATGATTTAATGTTTTATTGTAGGTAGACACTCATTTTTTGCGGGTCTAAGGAGAACGAAAGAAAGATCAATTTTGTGGACGGCGATTCTTGAAAGAAATTTGGTAAGCAAAGGAGCATTTCATCGAGTTCATGATTCATAACAAGAAGAAATGAAGGTGGGTTTCCATTTCAAGATTTTATGTCCTCTTGCCAAAACATTTTCAAAGATCATTTTTTTTTTCCGTGTGATTGATATTCCCTTAGGAAATAACATCATAGGCTGTTGTAACTTAATAAAGTGTTGTTTCTTTTCTTATTTCTTTTATGTTTTTGTTTCGGTGTTGATCTCTTCAAATTGTAGTTTCCGCTCCCGTTGGAAATTGAACGATAAGGACACCATGTTGAGTTCCAATTGCGAAGGAAATTCTTCGGCGATGCAATTCCTTAAAGAAAATATTTTTTTCTTGAAACTTGTACATAAATTTTCCTTTCTATTTGATTTGATTTACTTGACAATGGATTGCACATTAGCTTTGTTCTTTCCTCATTTTTTTTTTTTCCTTCGCTGTTCCCTACCTTAATTTTTGAATGCATTTCTTTATTTAACCTGCTTTTTGTGTGTACCTTTATTTTCCATGTTGTTCCTCTTAAAGAACAACAGTCATTCCCTCTTAAAGAATCGGTGTGTTTGTGTGTTTATTTTTTTGTTGTTCTTCAAAAGGAACAACATTTTAAGATGATTATTTTTGTTTGTTCCTTTCAAAAAGAACATTCTTCTTGCGTGTTTTTTGTTGTTCCTTTCAAAAGGAACAACGATTTGTTGTTCCTTTCGAAAAGACGGCACTTTTCAGCCGTCTGTTTTTCTTTGTTCCTTTCCAAAGGAACAACATTTTCTACTTGTTTTTGCTATTCCTTTCAAAAGGAACAACATGTTTTTAAAATTTGTTCTTGTTGTTCCTTTCCAAAGGAACAACATTTCTGTGACGTTATTTTTGCTATTCCTTTGAAAAGACAACATTTTCCATGATTGTTTTTGTTGTTCCTCTTAAAGGGTGTGACTATTCCTTTAAGGAACAACACTTTTTTTGAGTGCATTTTAGGTTTAAGAACAACATTTTGAGGATTTTTGTGAATTCTTCCTAAGAGCAAACTTACTTGATTTTATGCAAGGACACAAAAATTAGAGGTTGCGGAATCAGCAAATCAAGAAATACATAATTTTTAAGAAATTGTTTTGTGATGATAAGAAAAGGAAAGGACACAACCATCTATATCACTTTGTTGTCTTTATTTTCACTAAAATTAATATGATCGGTTATCTTTATCATGTTGGTTCTTCCTTAAATTCTTATAACTCTCTTTTATTTTTATTTATTGGATAAGAACAAGGCATACTTTCTCTATTGGGATGTTGGACTTCTTCCACCATCCCTACCCAAGGAGTGTTGAGCCATCCCTCTCTACATATATAAATAGGGAAGTGCTACATAAGAAAAGAAAAAAATCCTATATAATTACTAACGATTCTATGATATGACGGTGGGGGGATAGGGGTCTCATCGAAACTAGCCTACCATGAGTCTGGGGATGGGTGAAGTGGCATTCCCATTATGGCCACCACACTAGGGGATGTGATCAATGGACGACTGGAAAATAAGAGATTGCTTGGAGCAGGAGGTCTCATCATGGCCCGGGCTTTGCCCACCTTTCACTCCTTCATGGTGAATGGCATTGTGATTCATCTGGTTACCAAGCCGGCACGGTGGCCTCCATCATGACAGCATCACACATCACTTCCCTAGGCATAAATAAGGATAATTGTTCCACGAGGGTGAGAGAGAAACTTTTCAAGGTTATAGTCACTGGGCGGCCCAAATACGATGGTATTGGGTCATATTTTCATAATCAATAATGATAAACCCTTTTCTTTTATCTTTATCTAACTCAAATGAGAGTTTGCTCTTAAACCCTTTGTTCGAACCTCTTATGCATGAAAAATTTATTTATAAATCGATCATAATGGTTTATGTGGATAATGACCGCATAGTACTTTTTCTACGTAATTTGTCCTTTTCCTTATTTTTGAATCATTACATAACATTTCCTTATCTCTCCTTGATTTCAAAATATGCATTGATTTGTTGTGCGATAATTTGTTGATCATATCATAAGTGTGTATGCCTTTCCATATACAATTGTTGTGCGATGTTGTCTTCTATTTTCCACAATATTCATCTTGCATTTCTACGAAGTTTTTCGCAGCAATTTTTGCATGCATCTTATCTGTTTTTCCATTCAAAACTAAAATACATGGATTAGAAAATTGCACACGAATACGTGATTTGTTTTACGGAAACAAAAAAAAAATACGAGGGGAATTCTATTCGCAGCATGACAACCACACTATTTCAACTAACAACAAGGCTACATAAACACGCACAATTCTTGAGACATGATATGCTTGCATGGCTTCCACCTTTTGCATCAATTTCGGTATCCGCTAAGCCCTACATCACTTCAACAAAGGCCAATCCCTACATGTCATTCCACATTTTTGGAGGTAACACTTGAAGTGAAATTAGCATAATTTTCGATTTATTATAAATTTAGGAGAATTTCATGAAAATCGTGAGCATTATTTATTATCATTCATTCCACATGTTTACCACTTCCCATTTTCGAACATCTCATCTTTCGGTTTTGGGGAGTTTTTGATTTCCTTCATTTTCTTTCTTTCTTGTTCTCCCAGTATGTATCATCCATTGATATTATTATTCATTCTCAACACCTCTCTTATTCCATGTTGTTTTACTGACATAGTTTCAACGGTTAGCCAACTCTCTTTGTCTTCTGTAGGCAGAAATTCTAATTCTTCAATTTGGGGGAGGAATTGCTACACATGATGGATGTTTTCCACTTTCTCATTTAAGGCATACAATTTTTCATTTTTATACGGTGCAAAAATTGATTTGCATGTATTTAATCTATAGTGAATCCTTGTGATTTCAAGATAACAAATAGGTATCATTAAAATACACAAACCCAAAATTAGTTCGCAAAATTTAGGAAGTGCATATATCACCTACAACCATTTTGTCTATATCTCATGATTTGTGCATAAAAACAATATGATTTTTGAAAAATAGTTAATAAAGTTTGTTGTTATATGTCATTCTTCTGCAACTTCATATACATATAGTTGAACATCAGTTTAATAAAAATTATTACGCCTTCATAAGGGTGCTAAAATTGAATATTCATTAATTGAGGAAAAATTCATTTTACCCATTACATTTCATGAAGGTTGGGATGAACAATTTTTTTTTCTTGGTTAACACATGGGTTTTTTCTTTGGGTTGCATGAGGACATGCAATATATTCATTGGGGTATGTTGGACGTACGACCACTTTTTTTAACACTTATTTCATCCATTTCTACTCTTTATTATCATGTAATTTATCATAATTTATCATATAAATTCATTTATAACTATTTATACTCTTATGGATGAATATTATTTCTCCTTTATTTTTAATAAATTGATGATTATTATGCATAATTTTATCAATTACGGTTTTATTAATTTATTTTGTAATAACACTCACTATTTTAGCCTCCAAGATATTTGCTAGATTGGATTTGATGCTTGACACGTCATTGATACTCAACTAAATTCGTTGGGAATAAGAAGTGACAATTTTGTGGTTGATATTCGCAGGCAAATGGAAAAGAATACGGAAAATCCGGAACATGGGTTTTGTCTAGAGCAGGCCAAATTAACTTTTGAAGAATTATTTGCCCAAATTCAAACGTATATTGAAAGGAGAAACGAGAAGGTTCTTTGAGCATGAATTTTCTCATATTTATTTCTTGTCGTCCTCAAATTATCTCGGTTAACGAATCCAAATTCGACTTGCTCTTGTTGAAGATTGATGGAAATATATTTTCGGTTGATCGGTTGTTGGGAACAATCCAATATTGTTATGATATATCATATTTATTTTCTATTTAATTTCTCATCTTTCTAATTATAAAAGGAGAGCATATTGTATTGAAGAATGATGAGAGATGGAGATATTTCTATTGTAATTACACAATTCCTCATCGGAATCTCATTGATTAAATAGAGATCGGCTGTTTGTAAATCTTTGTTATGTGATTAATGCAAGAACATGTTGCCGTTTAATTTCTTAGTTAAATGACGATGGCATTTTCACGGTGTTTGAGGGCCGCCCCTGGTGGGGTCGTCTGTTGTTTGTTTCTACTCTTTTAATTACCATTGTGTGATAATTGTGATTGGTTTTTTTATTACATTTGTAAAAGTTGATTAAGTTGTTGTTGAATTGTTTATTCTTTGGGTTGCGTTAATGAAGAGTTGCATTACTGTTCATTTCATGAAGAATCTTAATTTAGGTATTATTCATCTTGTTATTGCTTATAAAGCTTTTTTTGTTCAATATTTACTGTTTGCTATTCCATTGGATTGCTTATAGCAGCAATAACATTTGTTGTCGACGGAGTTTGGTGTTCCATGAGAGTTTGTTGAATGATTTCATTAAGTTAAGATGCGGATTCATTGGATTGGCATTTTTTTGTTGATTCAATGTGTTGTTCATGTCGGATTCATTAGTTTCGGATTGGGGAGATACCTTGTTTATTTACATTGTTATTTGATTACGATTTGTTGTTCATTTCAGTTCATTAAGTTTACTTTCAACGGAGTTAGTTCAATTTCAATTTCAATTTGATTGCTTAGAGTAGGATTGTAAAGCGTAGAGAACAGCGAGATTGTTAACTTCTAAGGATCCCAGTTGATTGTCTTGTTCCGGTTTGATTTCAATTGCATCAATTTCTAGAGGAATGAGTTGTACTCATATCTCTAGGTTGATGTTTGCGGTGAATGTATTTGGATTTGGCGGAGCATTTGATTTTATGTTGTTGTGATTATATTTCTTTTCAAGCATCGTTTACTTTTGTATTTGAAACATTGTACTACATCTTATGACATACTCTTGGATAAATTTGCACGCACTCGGTGAGTACACTCTTGAAATAAAGGCCGTTCCGGATTGATAATTAATGTAGGATAAATAGGAATTAAAAAGACACCTTTTATACTGTGACACTTCCCTCTTCTTCATCCTTGTTTCATTGTTGGTTTCTCCTCCTTGAAGGCTCATGTCATTTTCACTTTCCAATCTCTTCCTTTCCTCCAACATCTTCTTCCATGATGACATAAGTTTTGTTCACTTTGTATTTTTATTTGTCAGCCTCCTCTTTTTCATCAATATTTTTTTCTTGGTCATCACTTTTGCACCTTACATTGTGGCTTCTGCAAATCCTTTAATTTGAAGGAAGGTGGGATTAGGGGTAACACCAAACACGCTCGGTCGGCCAGCTAGCCCTAGGAAACGGGGAGGCTATCGGGTCAATCTCGGGGAAAGAAATGTGTCAATAGGCCTTGAGATGACTGAAATGAGTGCTAATTTTAAGGCTGGTATATTAATCAAGGAGTTTGGAATGATTTTTTAAGGGTTTTATTGGAAAAGGCAATTTTGGACTTGGGATGGAAGGCAAGTTAACAGCAAGAGTTCAAGTTGGGGCAGGGAAGGCAATGGCTTTGATGTCTTAGATTCAATGAATGGATGAAAATCTTTTGTTGAGGAGCTGAAGAGGGCAAGAAGGTGCAAGGATCCTCTTTAAACGGAAGAAAACATATAAAACTAAACAAAAGTTTAGTGACATAACGGAAAACTAATGAATTCTACCTTAGTTACTCATTTGTTTAATTCAGAAGCAAAGAGAAGGTAAATGGCATACATATAACATTAATGAAACGTACGAGATACATGGAGAAAACATCATCAAAAATCGAAGGAACCTGAGATCCCAACAAGTCTTTGCAAAACTACGGTCTTTCCTTTGCCAAAAAATTTGAAATGAATATACAATGAGGTGCCAAACTATTCGCAAGAAGTCCAACCACTGAAAATGTCTCGAGAAAAATACAATATATGAACAATTCAACTTCCCATGACTCTAGGGTCTAGCTCATCCTTACGGAGGCATTTTCGGCTTCAATTCTAAACATGGAGCTGAAATCTAGGCGACGAACAACATCTATAAGGAAGGAAACGATCAATTCACTTACTTTTCACTTTTAGTGAATGGTCCTCTAGAACAAGTAAATATGAGCAAAAATTACATCATAATCATCAATTACATCAAGATAGATCAATAGTTACATCAAAAATGAAGCTAGTCAACGTAGGGTGAATTTAAGTGGAGAAAGTCAAAATGAGGCAAATTTCCTGTCATGACATGCCCGAAAATGCAATGCGTACGCCACTTTAAGCCTATTTTTGAGGCACTTCCCAAAGTCCAAATTGAGCTCATTATAGCTCGTTTGGAAAACCCTGTCATCGGATGTCGGCACCCAGAGTATAAAATTTGTAATTTTGAGTTTAATTTTCCCCTCCAAAACTTCAATCTCCCAAGACTTGTTCCTGTTTGGTGCAAAAGTGGCGAAAAGGCCATTTTTGGAGTGTTTTTGACCTTAAGACCACCGAACTTGATGAAACCTCTCGGCCATTCCACCGAGCATGCATAATTTATCCATAAAAAACCAAAAAATATCAATTTTCCTCCGGAAGATCTCTCAACGTAAGTGTGGCCGCCCAGCGAGCGCGCGGCGACGGAAAAATACGTTTCTGACCAAAATTTCAAAAATGACAAAAATTTTCCAAAAACTTGCTGAAATTTGGATTGAAGGTCCCCATCAAGTTTCATCTTGGCCAAAGAAGCTTGGTAAGATTTGAAGTGGATCAGGCCTTTTGCACCTCCTTAGTGCCCTTCTTATTATAAGCTTTAGGATCTTCATTTTTCGCTTTGCAAACATATTGTGCGGGCCCAATAGTGGTTCTTTCCTTATGTCCTAAGCATGTCTTTGTCCCTATTGGCCTTCACCAATAGTTTCTCAAGGTCAATTTAATCTGCGTAAGTTAAGTCTCCCACTCAACGGTGTCATCACTAAGTACTGAGACCAATTCCGGTCTTCATGGATTTGCCGCAACTCTATGGTGTACGCCGATCCTCCAATTGTTTATTCCATTGCTCCAAGTAATTTTCTTAACGATCTCTACGCAATTTCTGGGTGCGTGTCGATCTTGGCTTTAATACGGATGGTTTCTTTCGGCTTTGAGCTAGAGAGGCCAGAATCAACATCGTCGATATAAATCGTGTACGCTCCCCAGGGCAACACATCCTGCCTGGGCTTCTGCATCGTCACAGCACGTGCGGTGTGAAGGTGAGACCTTCCACGCCATGTGGAGATAGTACTCGCGCTACGCCGAAGGTAACGAAGCCCCTTCCACCCGGATGGAGATAGTACTCGTCGTGCTGCTGAATAAGGCTACGGTACCTCTCGATAGGTAACACACTACGTGATGAGCTCTATCTGGAACCTCCAAACTGATGTGAAGGCTCACACGCCATTGAAAAATCTACGGAGGAGGGCGCAGAGAGGCTGTAAAGAAGTCACGAAATGAACTCCTCCCATGCAATGCCATGCAATCCAAGGCGATGTGCAAATCTCGTCTTGATGAGCGCATAATGATAAATGCTGTTATGTTCTTTGCTGCGGGGTCTTGACGTACTGAGTAGTCATCCGCTCTGTGTTTCGACACATGAAATATGGAATATTCATCGGTCTCACACTCTCGTGAAATACATCAGCAGTCCGTGTGTGGCGCACTAAGGTGTGAGAAATCTACCCTAACGCAGGCGGAAATGTCTGACAGTGAGCTTCATTAATGGCGCATGAGGACTCCTTCAAAGTACGAAAGGAAACACCTGTTTGGGCGCACTCATGTCGGGCACGATGTAAGGTTCATAACCATGTCTATCCGGAAATTTATTTGTCTCTTATTCCTCTTCACCTATGTTTGGTATCTCGGTTGTGAGAAATAGCGCTTACCGGTATAGGGACGAAGTTCACTCCAACAAGGTTTACATGACCATCACGCAAATGTAAAACAAATACGCAAACCAAATCACGATGATGCTAAATACGAGCAATCATCTCACAATACGAAAACATGAATGTTCATGAAAGCATGCCATTATAGCGAAGGAAAGCCTGGTGATCGAGAAGTGGGCTCTCTTCTACGAGTGTGCTGCCACTTTTATCGAGACCTCCTAGAACATTGGCTAGGTGGTTGAATCACTATCCTGCTCATATTCTTGCTCATATGATGATTTGTTTCGACATGGAGCTTTGCAATGTGTATAACAAGTATATCTTTTGATATATATGGTGAAAACAAGTTTGTCTTTCAATATGCAAGCTATTTTAAGTATGAAATGAGGGCCTTATTAGTAAGTATGATAAGTGGGAAAAGTGGGAGTTTGTCAAGTGCAATTAATGCAAAAACGGTCACTTGTTTATCATTTAGAAACTTTGGGATATGATTTTTATAAGTGATATGGGAGTAGGAGTGGTGATAGGAAATATAATTTTAGAATGAGGATAAATGAAATGACAAGATATATTTAAGATAAGTGAAATCGAGATGTAAAGAGAACGGTCCTTGAATGTTTTTGAAGGTGTAAGAATTTATAAATGATATGAAAGGGGGAGGGCTAATAGGGTTTGGTGATACCAAGGGAAAATGGTGTAAGGGATATGATTGTTTGGGACAAGGAAGGAAAAGGGACGATAACAATATGAGTGGTGAACACGAATGAACAATGGTCGGGAGTGTGTTTGAGCACGATAGTCAAATTTCAACACTTCATTCAAACCTAAGGACGATTTTGATGTGGAAATAGGGTTTGTTTCCATAACCAAAAACTCTAATGTCTTTACCTCCAAACAACACACACGCGGCTAAAATCACTTTGAAAAAACGTTATCGAAACTTATGGAACAAATAAGGTTGAATCGATTTGATTTTTGTAGATAGTGATAGTTGTGTCAGCACCGAGCCTGTTGTGCACCGCGCACAAACCCGATACGGCGCGTCTGCGCGGATGTGCTGCCGGCGCGGTCGAGAAAAATACACGTGGCGGGGAGGGACGCGGTGCGTCGCGCGGCCTATGTGCGCCGCGCTCTTGGCTAATGCGCGGAACAATTATCCAGAGTCTTGGCTCCAGAGTATGAGAAGCACTCCCTCTCACCACTAAACCGACTTTCTTTGAACTCTTGGATGCAAATGGCATTTGATACACATAGAAATATCTTTATAAAGTTATGGCTTTGATTTTCTCTTTGTAAAGACCCACTTTTTGTAATGTTTCAAAATTGGCATTTCTTCACTTTTAATACAACTTTCTGTCTTTTTGTTTCCTCTTTGATTTTGGCTGAATTGATGGCTTTCTTGGTTGATTTTTTGTGAGGATGGTGGCATTTGGACTTTGACAAGGATGGCTTGTTTACATTTGAAGTACTTCATGACGGAAAAATTTAAAAATACATATTTATTACAAACAATTAATTTGACGATTTCTATTTATTTAAAAGCAGAGTTTTGAAGAAGAAACATCATAATGACGTTGATAATGATGAAAATCTTGAAATATGAAAACTTGTGAAGACATCCTCATGGCACCAGGCATTATTTGAAATTCTAAGACCAAACCCTAGACCTAGTGGTGAAAGACTCTTTTTTTACACCCAGGAATATGTATTTGTAAATGGTAAAATCAACTGGTGCAGTAAATTTTGACCAACCCGGCGGTACAAACATGAGGGAAACTGGTGAAGACCCTTGATGGGATGATGGCATACCCTAATGGAATGTAGATGAATGAGTGGAATGAGACACTAAAATGAAATGCAATAAGAGAAATAATCTCGACGGAGGGATATAAAGAGCCAGGCTCTAACATGTCATTATACTTTTCTTCACTTTGTCTTGACTCATTTTCATCACTATCATCACCACCTCCCTCTAAATTCATCCTTTGTTTTTGTCCTCCTGTTTGTGATGTGTTCATTTCCCTCTTCTTCTGCATCATTCCCTCTTCTTCATTAATTTTTGTCTCAGCAGTAGTTCATCACCTTACTAATATTCATGTGATTCTTCATTTGCCACTTCTGCTTCATGATGCACCAAGAGGAAGGAAGGGAGGTTTTCTTGTAGTGAGGGTACTTGTGTAGATGAGGAAGAGTAGATTTGGTTGATGAGAGGATGTGGAAGTTTATGAAATCTTCATAGGTTATATGAAAACATCCCCAAGGTGCTTACCTTCTTGGTCCAACTTATTCAAAAAAATTTGGCATGTATTAATCGGCTTGAAAACAACATTTTTATCTCCTTGGGCATTTTTATTTTAGGAGTGACTTGAAACATGTCTTTTACAACACCTAACAGTTGCGCGTTGATATGTCTTTTGACAAGGTGTGTTTCATCGATTCTGCATGTCTTCTCAGCCACTTTTTATTTACTTGCCAAGTGCCATAACAGTTTTAAGTCTCTTTGTCATTGTTTGGACTTCTACGGCCTTTAGTCACCGCAGAGTTCTTAGGTCGACAAGATTTTCATTTGATATTTAACCTCATGTTATCGCTGATCATTTTTAAGACATTGAATGCTTGGGAGACCTGGGCCTTTATCCACTAACCTCTCTTCCATTTCTTCCTTTGGTGCGGAGTGAAGTAGTGTTGCCTTTGGCAAATCCTAGAATACCTTGAATATCATGGGTCACCTTATGTTGTTCATGAAGGAGGACTTATAATATTTATTTTCTGTTTTATCCATCTTTAAAAACCCTTAGATCTTAGGGTTGTTAGAGAAAAACTCAATAGATGTTGTCTTCCTAAGTTCTCTATGTCCCCTTCAAGTTTATTTATTTAGAAAATCTTCAATGTGTCCTTGATTGTGTTAGGTGTCTCTTTGTCCTTGTGGTTCTTGTGATGTTTATTTTCTTCTGACTTCTTGTCTTGTCCCAAATTAATTACAAAAGCCATGATTCTCTTTAAACACGAGCTTGGTGCCTTTCTCTTTGCTATGGATGTCTTCTTGTGATGATTCATTTTATTACCTTACCTCTTTTATGTTGATGACCAACTTGATCATTTTTGTAGAAATGATGTGAACAAGGGGTAGCCATCCCTTGTAGAATTTGTGCTTTGGCAGGAAAGCCTTTCTTGAATGGCTTTTGATCGATCTTGGACAAGTTGCTTAACACTTCTTCTCCTTTGTGTATGCGACCTCTTGACACGGGAAGGAAAAAAAAGAGACTTTGAGCACAAAACAACCCTATGAACTTCTGAAAACCTGAGTGACGTAGTAGGTTCTTTGGACTTGGCCTTTGTTAAAAACTTGTTTGGGGTCAGTGTAAAACAAAGTTTTTGTTGGTGATGTATTGAAGATCCAAAATCAAAGTTCTTGATTTATCTAAAGAGCCTGCAGAGATATTTTTGAGACCATTAATGTGATTTATTTCTAGAGATGTAAGAGAGATGGATGATTGGTGGCCCTGGGTTGCGGTGGAGGGTTAGGAAAAAAAAACAAAGGATTGAGGCCAAAGGTGACAAAAGAGCTGAAAAAATGAGTGATATGAGTCCATGATGGGTCTTGAGATTGGTGGTGATGTGACATGATGGGATGATGAAATAGTGAAAATTTATCCTAAAGGATAATGAAGCCGATCATATTTCTAGAACTCACAATGTTCATGAACTTTGTTTCTAGAAATCTAGGATAGTATTTAGTCATCTACAAAGAAGAAAATATTATTGATGACTAACACAGCTTCAAAGCTCATCTTCCAACAGTAGTATGAAATGGTACTTGAGGTTGTATGTGTTTAGTCTTGGAGATGAAATTTTGAGTTCTTTGCAAGATGAATGACACTTTGGCTATCCATGCATAACATGCCCATATCATCATGCTCATACCCAATTCATCCATAAACCTTTGTAACCAAATCATTTCCTTACTAACTCTGTGTGACAACATGCTACTGGCACACATTTGTTGATGCAACAACACTTTGGTTTGAAACCCAACTAACGGTTGTTCCACCTCTGATATTACACTTTTCTGGTATATCACATTATCTCTTAAATACTTTTATATGTCATCAACATGTCCCTATGAAGCGATATATGGACATGCCAAAGCATAATGCTTGCCCTGATTTTGGTAACTCTAAAATATGTGAAATCCATTCTTGCTGCCATCAATGTTCTTTTCTGGATTATTCATGTACTGCTTACAACTCCCATTGCATGTGAAATATCGGGGCTTGTGTGAACCATTTCATACATTAAACAACCCATTGTGATGCATATGGAACTTTAGATATATAATCCATTTCTTCTTGGGTCTTAGAGAAAATCTCATACTAAGTTTGAAATGTCTAGCAAAGTGTACTGGGCGGTTTTGCATTCTACATATTAAATATTTTCAACACACTTTTGTATGTACTCAATCTAAGATAGTGTTAATTTGTGATTTTCCTATCTATATTTGTTATTCTCATATGAGATTTTTTTGTAGCTCCCCAAATCCTTCATTGCAAGGAATTTACAATTTTCTTTTTGAGCACATTTATTTCTGCATGTTAGACCTGCAACAAGCATGTCATCTACATATAATAACAATCTAATAAAGCTTCCATCATTTTTTCTTTTTCAAATAAACATAATGATCAGAGTGACATCTAGTATAACCTTGTTAGGACATAAACTTGTCAAATTTTAGATACCCTTTGCCTTGGAGCCTATTTTATACATACAAGCTCTTATTTAACCACACACTAATTTTTCTTTCCCCTTTGACCTCTTATCATACAGTTCTTTGCATATAGATATCTTCCTCCAAATATCCATGGAGAAATGTTGTCTTTACATCTAGCTGTTCAAGATATGAAAATATTACTGTTTGCTACAAGACTTAAAATAGTTACGATTGAAATCGTCTTAACAACGGAGAAAATATTTCATCAAAATAAATAACTTTCTTTGTGCCAAAACCCATTCACCACAAGTATAGTTTTGTACCTTTTTTCCTCCATCTTCTTCCTTCGGCTTTGTAAACCCATTTATTCTGTGTTGTTTTACTTGCGGGAAACATGAATAAGTCCCAGGTACGATTTATGTATTAAGAGTCCCATCTCTTCTTCCATGGATAGCTCCACTTCTTCTTGGTTTCAACTCACATTCTTCTTCATAACATTCGGGTTCACCGAATCGGTTAACGATAAATAATATAATGAAGGAAGTATCGTTTAGGGGTCTACTTATCTGCGGTCACGACACCACCTTCGAAGGGGTTTGAGGAGGTTCTTATTCTTTGTTGTGGTGGTTGTTGTTGTGGCTATTGATTATTATTATTTTTTAGGCACATTTACTTTTTCTGTGATCTCATCGAAATTGTGTATTCTTTGTTTTCTTTTCTGTTTCTTTTCACCTTGATTCTTATACAAGAACTTTCATTGAATATTACATCTACTGCTCTAATTATTTTGTGATTTTCATAATCATATAAGCGATAACCAAAATCATTAACACCATATCAATAAGAGTACATTTATCATTTTTCCTCAAATTTGTTATTTCTTTATTAATATAGACAGTAGCCTCACAACAAAGGCTTAAAAAGTAGTTTACCTTTTTACTGTCCATGCCTCTATAGAATACCACAATCCAAAATTGAAGGCCCTCTTTTATTAGATAAACAACGGTATCTACATCATCTTGCCAAAAGTGCAAAGAAGGCAATCCTGCATGCGATCTCATGCACCTTGCACGCTCCATGATTGTTGTTCATCATACACGACACACCATTTTCTTGTGGTGTTCTTTGAAATAATCCAGATTTATGCGGGAACAAAACGAGAATAAACACATAACCATAAATACGGAGATTCTAGGTAGAAATAACACTTCATTTCATTAATATCAAAGAGCGGGAATTTGCTCACTGTGAGACGGAATGGAACTAAAACTAGCTAGGGGCGGCGGTAGCTATCTGCGAGGAGAGATGTGGCGGCCTGGGCCTTTGGTAAGGTTATAATGAGGCTCAGGGGCATATTTGTTATTGAGAAGAAATGGAGAACCTAAACATCCAAAAACCTAACCCTGAGAGTAGACGCCAAAACTATGGGCCTCGTTTGGGTAAATTGGTGTTTCAACTTCCAGGGGGATGTAGCAGCATACTATCTCCGTTTGACATACATCATTAGAAATATCTATCCAGGACTACAAATTTCACCACGAATATCATTACGAAATATTCGGCCAGGCGCGATGTAACGCCGTTGGGGCCTGAAACGACTTCGGAAGTTTGGGACCGAAAAACTTCACTAAAAATAGTAAGTTGTGCCGAGCTAAAAAGCTGAAAAGAGAAAATGGTGGGGCCCCAAGTGGAATAGGCGGGTGGCCACCAATATCCACCTAGATCATTCCTCCCCCTTGGTAAGCAATGGTCCCCATTGCGTTTGAGTTCCTCATGAGATGGAAGCTTTGCTGAGAACTTGGTCACGGTGAACCACTTGCTTGGTGCGGGGAGTTGACGACGACAACCTTGGAAATACGATTGGATATTAATTTGTTGAGTGCAATTTATTTTCATGTCCATGATACAATACAGCAGTAGCATGTTCCATGTAGTACGGGTTTAACTCTGTTGATGTGAGTTGTTACTGTGATATGCAGGGTGTCAAGTAAGTGGGAATTAAGGACGAAGGCGATCATTGAAAGGCGGGGGTGTAGACAAGGAATGGTGGAATGCGAGCTCGGCGTTTTCCCCTATAGCCTTGGTGATGGTGTACGGCCGTATCGAGTGGGCGAAGCTGCGGTGGGGTCCGGTCGAGGCGCTCATACAAATGTAGCCACACTTGTCACCCCTTGGAAGTTGTGTGGCACCGGTGTTGATCATGGCATTGCTTGTGCTGCTGGAATTGGCTCTGTCCTAATATATATCATGAACTTTGTTAGCGGATGTGTTGAATGCGCTCGATAGGCTTCTGCTTTGTTAACTTCGGGCCAGGCATGAGGAAATTTGAATTGGCTTTGGCTTGTTGTAAATGGTATCAGCTGCGTAAATAGGACATAGTGTTTGGAGATGCGAGCGAAAGGGGCTATGGCCGATTAGTATGGAAGACCAATTATAACTAGTTTTAAATATGGGAGGCTCTCGTCCCATGTACGTGGATAACTTTTAGTTTTACATGCGAGAATGTGTACGATAATTCTGTTGACGACCTTACTCTGTACGTGTCATTTTGGGGATGGAAAGTTGTGGACTTGGTGAGCATTGTCAACATGGACCGGAGGGGTGGACCAAAATGTCTTTGAGGAACACCTTTATCCCAATCTAATATGATGGGCCGCGGGATCCCAAAGTGCACCCACCTGGGTCGAAGAGTTTAGCGGTGGCCACCGCTGTGATATTCTTCATGAGGAGCCGCCATGATGGCCATCTTAGAAATTTGTTGATGACCACGAAAACAAGATCATTTCACCATGGTATAAGGCGAGGCCCAACATGTAATCCATGGAGATGGATTACCAAGGTTGACTAGGGGTGGGTATCGGAGTATGTAGGCCTTGCTTCTTGATGGTCGGCTTGGGAAATAGCCACCAATGGGTGCGGATCTGTCCGTAGCTATCGACATACTTTCGAAGGTTCGACCAATAAAGAAATACTTTTGTATAGGATTACTCTTTGTTTTCTGTGACCCCGAAATGCCAAGCGACTTGTTGTAGTGCTTCCCATATCATCTTCATGCTCGCTTGAAGGAACACAAGAGGTGTCCCAGGTGACATAAAAGTGTCTTGGAGGTGAAATTTTGGAACTTGCCTTTAGAAATTGTAAGTGTGGCCGAATTCCGGGTCACTCTCATAGAGAAGCGACCAATGTCAGTCCTCATGCCCACAGAGTTGAGCATGGTGGTGAGCGCCACGGTGGTGGTGGTGAAAATACGAAACATTATTGGTGCTACCCTTTTTGTACTTGATGTTCAAATGAAGCTGTTGCTGCCGGATATGTGGACCAGGTACGATGGCGATCATTACGCAGCTTCCCTTTTTTTGTGTTTGTGTAAGGCGGGGGCAGGTGGTCTATATGGATGATTTTTTTCCTTCCCCAAATGTAATGGTATGAAACAATATTGCACGTGGAATACATTTCTTTTGTCATAAGTGGGATACTTGCGAATTGTGTCGGAACAATGTCTCCAGCATGATATGCTGCCGGGTGTGCTGTTGGTAAGAAGCTGCCCCAATAGCATAATTCGAAGGCATCGTCTCGATCTCAAATGGTTTGCAAGTACGGTAAAGTGAGCACCAAGACAGCGGGCGATTTTTCGATGCAGCAGATACACCTTGTTGAGGTTACGAACAAAAGACTTTTTTTCTCTCACTCCTCCCTTCGGTGATTGACTCAAGACGAAGTGATATGAGAGGTCGCTTAAAAAACACTACCGGTAAAAATTAGCAAGACCCGAAGGCTGCCCGAAGCTACGATAGTGGTTGGGGCTGGCAGCGATCCCGGACAGCGCAGGTCTTGGCTAGATCCCATGCACCCCCCTTTCATCGATATGTGTATCCCGGATATTGAACTTTGCGGTCATATGGGGTACTTCTCAGTTGCTTTTAACTTGTGTTGCCGCGATGTTTGGAGGACTTGTCGGATGTGGTGAAGGTGCTCTTCCCAAGTACGGTGAAGATGAGAATGTCATCAAATGCCTGCAGGCCAGGTTGGTGAATGACGCAGATGCTCATCCATCATCCTCATGAAGGTTGCGGAGGCATTCTTCACTTCGAAGGCATGACCAGCCATTAGAAAAGGCACTTGGCTTTGAAGGCGGTCTTACACATCGGAGGTTCAATGGGTACCTGGTGATATCCCGCGACTTCAAGTCAATCTTGCTGAAATATTTTTTCACCTTTGAGTTGGTCTAAGTTCATCAATCACAGGATCGGGTACCTATTCGAGACGGTGATCTTGTTCAACGCTTGATAGTTAATGTCCCCAAAGTCTCCACGTCCCATCCTTCTTTTGTACCAATACGATCGGGCTCCACGGGTGATGAACTTGGTTGGATGTGACCCATACTGCCAGCAGCTCACGAATCCTCTTAATTTCATTTGTTCTCCGAGAAAAGAAGCGTCGATAGATCGATCCGTTGAGTTTAGCGCACACAGGGTCGAATCAATTGGTGTGACTTTGATAATGCGGAAAGAACCTGTGGGTGAGGTGGTACCACGTGCTCTCCACAACCTTGTCCATTTTTTGTTTGTGGAAGGGCCTTGCTGAGTCGTGGCCACAATATTCTTGTTCCACGAGAAGCGGATAGCGAGAGAAAATGATTTCTGGTTGGGAAATGATCTTCTTTGTATTGTTTTGCGGTAACCAAAGAGATAGTGAGGTGCCTACGGTATCTTTGTTACAACTTATTTCCTAAGTATAAATAACAACATGGGCGAGACTCTCGCCTGACATGATGCTTCCTAAGTATGTTTTCCTAATAAGCATCGAAACATCAATAGGAGCAACGTCACATAATACCACATGGTAGAAGGGCTTGATGCTGTGAGCAGCATTAGCCGGGCCGCGCGGAGATTTCGTCCTTGGGCCAAGCCACCGATGGTGTATGGATGTGGGTGGTGTGTGGTCGGCAAGCCCAACCGCTTCACGGCGTCTACTTTGAAATGAGGTTATTTTGGCTCCCATTGTCGACAATGAACTATACCGAGAGCCCTTTACCCACATCTGGGAGTGGAAGAACGTTCCTCCCTCCTGCGGATGTACGGTTCTCCCTTGGATCTTTGTAGTGGCTTGTGATGGCATTGAGGCTCCGCATCGTAATTTGTTTCCTTTGTCCCATTTCATATCGAGTTCTGATTCGGTCGAACATACTGAATCGAGCCGCATCTCGGCCACTAGCGAGCGCGGCACTGTGTCTGTGTTGTGGTGGAGCTCTTATGGAACTCACCACTTTCCGTGTCCTTCTTTGGCTTTACGGTGTTGTTATTTTCTTGTGGCTTTGATAGGTGTCTTGAGTCACCATGCCTTGGCTCACCATCCTTTGTTACGCGGTTTGGGAGCACCTTTCTCTTGCTTTTGATTCGCGGATCCAAAGTATCGCTATACCATTTGAATTGCTGCTCAAATGTTGGCGGCATACCGATATGCGTGCCACTAGCGAGGAGATATCGAACTCCACATTTCCTCACGAATGTATACGGTAAACAAGCGCGATGGCACAGCACGGTCTGTTTCTTTGAATATTTGATACCCAACTTGGTGCCAGGGTAGCCAGGTGATTAAATCGACTCATGCACATCTTGATCCCTTTGTTGCCGCGATGTGGTCCATTGTATGTACTTGTCCTCATAGCTCCCCACAGGGATAATATTTTTTCGTGACGGCGTCTCGGGGAAATAATTACAAGTAGATGCACGACCGAGAAAGAGAGGGTTACGCTCTCGTCCTTTTTTCTCCGGTGGTTCCCACCGATCCTTGACATAAGAGCGACTTTGAGAGTGCGAAATAATCTTCTCCTTGTGCGAAAAAGTCATGTGACCGAGAAATATCCTTCTAATAGATTCGACCCATATGTCTACAACATAACGACTATTTGACCCTCAAATATGGGAATGTAAAAGGTACTTGCTTCACCTTAAAGAGATCGCACCTCCGGAGTGGGCTGCTTCGGATCACGGGAATCTCTCCGCGGGCGCCCAGGCGGCCAGGTTGAAGGATACGGGCAAAGTTATCCATCATCGCGTTCCTTTGTTTTTCGAGGGCTCATCGACGATATTTTACGATGGGATCTCCACCGCCTTCTCATCTTTCTTTGCCCAATCTCCCCCATAGGCATTTTCGGGGTTGCGAAGTCTTGCAAAGGTTCCACCGGATGGGGCCCTAACTCCTTATGCCAGGCCTGTCGTTGGGGACATGCAAAGAAAGGATGGGAAAAATAAGCTATAAATACCCTTTGATGCGGATTTGTGAGGAATGCAACATAATAAACGTAACCATAAATACGAGAGATGCGACAAAAATAACACTTCATTTACAGAGCTAATATCAAATAATGAGTGCTTTACAACGGACGGAATGGAACTAAAACTGGCTAGGGCGTTGGTAGCTATGCGGGGAAGATGGTGGATACGAGCCTATGAAATGAGTTACAATGAGGCTTGAGGGCCTATTTATTATTTAGAAGCAATGGATAACCATAAACATCCCAAAAACCTAACCCTAGGAGATGAACGCCAAAAACTATGGGCCCTATTTGGGTAGAGGTGGTGTTTCAACTTCCCCGAGGGACGTAACTTTGTGGCATACTATCTCCGTTCGACGTGCATCATTAGAAATATCACCATGAGGACTACAAATTTCGCACGAATATCATTTGAAACGCGAATGATGTTCGGCGGAGAAGCGTCATGCCCAGAGAAATGTCATTTAGGGGCCTCAAAATGGCTTCGAAGTTTCGGGACCCGAAAGCGCACAAAAATAGTAAGATGTGCGAGCGAAAAAATGAAAGAGACAATGGTGGGGCCCCAGAAGTGGAATAGGTGGGTGGCCACCAATATCACTTGTATCGGGAGACTATCTTCTCTCTAGATTCCATGCCTGCAGACAATACCTATCAAACTCTTTGCTGCAATATTTACCTCCATTGTACGATCGAGACACTTCTTCTTTACGCATCTTATTATCCTTCAAAGATTTCCATTTCTTTGAAGAGTATAAAGTAAATTTATTGCGAATATAATAAATCCAAGTTTTCTAGTTGCATCATCAATAAAATTAACATAATAATGAGAACCCATGAGAGATGATATCCTAGAGAGAATTCCCCATACATACGTATACTACAAGATCTAATTTTCTCTCTTCTTTCTTTCCCAACTGCGAAATCTAACTCTCTTCTGTTTTCCATAAATACATTTCTTACAAAAATCCAAATCTGACATTCTTCAAACTTTGGCAACAAATTTCTTGAGTGAATAATCTTCATCCCCTTCTCACTCATGGCCACCGAGCCTATGATAACATAATGTTGCATACGCTCCTTTGAAGTTAAAGCATTAACGAGAGTTAGAAATACCATTGCATAAATACAATATTACCAACCTTTTACTTTTCCACAGGAGCTCCTTTGGTGGCCTTCTGATTTATCTAAAGAAGATTTGTCACACAACCTTCACCACCAACTTCCTTGTTGAAATTAGATTTCTTCATATATGGAACATGCCTTACCTCCTTTAATAGCCATTGGTTTCCATTAGCACACAAGAACTTTGCCATTCAACAATTTTATAGGGTTTATCATCAACCAAACGAACTTGTCCAAATCTCCTTGAACACGGTCATGAAAATATTTCTTATCGGTGTGGCATAGGAATGAGGCCCGAATCCCGAGGAATTGATAACATTTTCGAAGAAGAAAGAATAAAAGCATCTTGTAACATCGCATGTCACATTTTGCTTCATGATTGTTCTTGTTGTGCATCTCCTTCTTTTCCTTCCGAGATCTACGGTCTTTCTTTAGGTGTCCTTTCTTTCCACATTTCAGCCAAACTATCCCGTTCTGGACTTGGATTTGCCTTTCCTTTATTTAATGTGATATCCTAAGCTCTTTCCTCTTTCAATTTTTCTTCCCCTAGGCTACTGCCCTCAAAGAATTACCCGGAAGTGTCTCACTAGAGCCATAAAGTACATTCCTCGCTAAGGATAGCCGACAACATCATCAAACTTTCGTGTTAGATCCGAACGAGTTACTAACGACCATAACTAAACCATTCCCGACTTTACGCGTGGAGGAAGCTCAAAAGAAAAAGAGCCTAACTTCCATCATCAAATTTGCACTTACGATTATGTGACTGCATGCTTTGTATTAAAATTATAAATGGTACTGTGAGATCCACCTTGACATCTTCATATTAAATAAACATTTCATGATAAATACCTTGTTTGAGAGCCGAGGTTTTTCATACTTGATTTCGCCAATTCCTTAATCAAACCCTCCTTGTTTGTTTCCTTCAAAATATTTGAAGGCTACGATGTCATGACTTGGTCGTACTGATGAGAATTAACAACTACTATCGAGAATATCTCCATTCTTCGTCCTACATCACCCGTAGTCGACTTCTTTTTTTTTTTCGTAGTAGGCAGGTACAGAAAATATTTCGATACGAGTTAATCTTCCATACGCATCTTCCAATAAAAAATTTTTTTCCGTTGAATTTCGACCTAAATTTACCATCTTCCACATTTCTCCTCGAAACTAGGAACCCTTCTTTCTGCGTTTTATCAACCAAATACCTTCATTTATGATACCGGTTTTATAAAATTATATATTACGGAGCAATGAAACACCATAAATACACGAAAAACACAAGCACACAAAACACATAAAACCCCGGAGAACACGATTTGCGTGGTTCACCCGAGTTTGAGCTACGTCACACCCAAAACAATGGTCCTTCCTTTCTATTATCTAGCAAAATTAAGAGACACAACCTGCAAGCATATTCACTGTGTGTCTCTATTCTCTCTCCACAGTCTCTATCTATTTATTTGCTACGAGAATACACATACAATACACAACCACAATACAATTTCGTCATACAAGTGGGGTTTTCCTTCTAGGAAACGCCTAAGCTGAACATAACTACCATCGGATCATACTAATAGACATTCCAAATTGTTGAGAAATTACTATACTTTTACAAAAGGAAATTTTACATCGATTTTGAGCATTTATTTATGGGCAACATTTCTAGCCCATTAAGAAATATAGAGGTCAAATGCTATGATACAAAATAAAGCAAGGATTAATCGGACTCCACACCAACATGGTCTTCCTGGTCTTGAGTTTCTTTTTGGCGTTAGGTGTAATTGATTCCGCATCTCATGGATTCGACTCCCTGAGAGCTAGGAGAGTAGTTTTGAGGTCTATATGATGTATTTTACGAGTCAATATAATGGTTGGACTCATTTCGATTTTTGGATTTTCAAGCTGGTACATGATTTTGGCCTAGACAGTAATCAAATTTGCATCTATTTTTATGGGATCCATGTGTGGTATGGTGTTTAGTTTCGATTTCTTCTTTTGGCTCGGATGTTAGAATGTTTTTTACTTCATCCATCATTCATTGCTATTAGAGAAGTGAAAATTTTCAAGTTAGATGAACGGAATCCTGTAATTTCTGTATACATTTTGGGTAAATATTCACATTTTGTAATTTCTTTAGTTTAGAAAGAAACCATGAGTTCATCATGCTCTTTCTAGCTCCTCACTTGTCTTGATCATCCCATAATTGAAAAGTGCTAAAACATTGTACCTACCTTTCCCATATAAAACCTGTTGCAAATAATGACCTAATTTCTTGCTGCTTATTTGTTTGACTCCCCTCTGATCCAGTGACCTAACCCCAATCAAAATCAAAACCACAGGCTACTATACCTGGCTACATATATTCTTTCCCTCGATCATCTTGGGCATTATATGAAGGCCTCTCCTTTCCTAGTAGGGCTATTTCTTGGCTAGCGTGGTTTTAGGTTACCTTGGAATTGCCTTCTTGACCTAACGTTCTTGTCCAGTGCTAACATGATCTTTCTGAGCTTATCATCGAGTGCCAATTTTCTGATCACCTAATTTACAGAAATAGATCCTCCATATCTTTCCACATTGCATATGGTGTCGCTTTTCATGGAGACTTGAGACAATGTGGTCATACTCCTTCGATAAGATCCTCCCTCACCTTTGCAACTTTCTTTGCTAAGCATCAAGATTTGCATCAAGCACATTACGGCGGGTTTGGAAACATCATTTCAATGAATTCTTTCAACCCTTTTTCCCCTAGTACTACCTCCATCATGTATTTCCAATCAATATAGTTATCTCTTCCTCGGTGCATACTCCAATATCAAACCAAATGAAATCACATTTTTATCCTAAATCGCTGTAGCACTATGAATGTCTTATGAAAATTCCAAATTCTATTTAGTAACAAACTCAACTTCTCCTCCACTATAGTGATTTCTACTGTGCTCTAATACCATATAGAAATTATACAAACATATGTATATCAATGGATTAAATTAGATATAACAATGTACTAAAGCTAGATACTTGTTGGAACGGGTCTCCCTCTGTTTGCGAAACTTGTACGATTTTGTATATTTTTTATTATGTTAGTCTAGCACGGGGGTTTAGGTAAGAAAGAAATCCGGGAGAAAGCATTATGTAGATTAAAGGGTAGACCTCGGTCTGTAAACCACGGTTCTGCGAACCACGGAAGGATTAGGCTAGATGATTATAAATAGAAAGAAATTTTGAATTATGAAGAATATGATGAGAACAATGATGAAAATTGTGGCTGTAAGTAGTAGATCTATTTGGGTTTGGGGGACTCCTCTTGGATGTGTGCACGAGAGATCCTAAGTCCCTTTTGTGTGCGGACCCTCTTGCTATGTGTGTAAAGCTTAGGTTTGGGTATTGTAGAAGGATCGAGAGGATTAATGAATAAGGAAAGGTTATTTGAATAATGAATCTGTTGTACTTTTGATGTGATCTTTGATAAGTTGTTGTGTTATGCATATTTTGTGTTAAGCTACGAAAGTAACTATGTTAAGTGTTTCTATTACTGGAAAGGCAACGCACGATAAATTATTACGTATGTTTTATGAAAAGAACCAGCGTAATGCTACCTCACGGTACAGAAAGTGTATGATTTGTTGAGTACGATAGTATAGTTGACCTTGTGAACGTGGATGCGAAGAGGAGATCTGTAGATCCGGTTAAGGATAGGCGATGCCGGTCATTATAAAGTCGGACACGGCTGCGCGGCTTGCCTATCCTCTCTCGAGGTGTAGGCTTGTTCCCAACACCCACCCACTCTTCTTCGGGTGAGACTTTGACACTGCGTAAGCGAGTCGCGCTGCCGGGGAGCCGATGGTATAGGGTTTGTTTGCAAACCTTAACCTCACGTTTGGGTCGAATCCTCAAGCCAACAAATGGATTACTGTTGCCGAGACCCAGAACATTTTGAGAAGGGATCAAGTAATGCCAAGAGAAAGTATTGAAGGAGTGAGAAGGAAGAAGAAGGTATGGTTGAATGACCTCCTCTAGAAATGAAAGTACAACATGGAGCGATGGTACTATCGAACCAATCTAAGAAGGAGATGAATCTGTCTATGTAGCCCATTAGAAGGAAAAGCTACGCAAAGCCCTCTGACTACACCACCTTCATGACCACGTAAGGGTAAAACCTCGTTGCGAAGAAACCCTCCGAGGAAGAAGATATGGCGTGCACTTGAGTACCACCTTCAAAGGTGCGGAGATGAGGACATGGACAGAGATTTTGGTTTGTTCTGCCAGGACTCGGTATGGCTTCGCAAGTATGGCAAGTGATGTTGTGAAGAGGGCGTTATTGTCTAGCTTCGAAGGGAGATATTTGCACTCGTATATGCGATACATATCTCTCAAATGGAAGCGCATGTATTTTCAAGATATTAAGGATGTACGGAAACAACAATTACCGAAATCCTAAGTCCTATTCGCGGATCGTGAGCGTGAAATATTTCAAGCAAGGAACAACTAGGTGGAAGCGATTGGCGCCTAAAAAGCTATCGAAGGAAAGGAGAATTTCGTATGACGATAGACGACATAAGAATGGTTTCATCGCTATGTCTTTGCTACTACGCATGTACCTATGGGCCACCAAACACCGAATCTCATAGGAAAAAGCTTTGCAGAGCTGCCATGAAACTGAAGGCGCACCTAGAAGATAATTCGATAGGGTACAACAAATTCGAGTGGCAGGTTATGCACATGGAGATTCCAGAACCCTCTTGCGAAGGAACGGGGAAAATGAGCTAGGTGCGGACCTATGGTGCATACGATGTTGGGAATACGGACATACAAAAGGATGGAGTTCCCACTACGGCGTTACATACGGGCGGAGGACCTAGTCCGTTACATCAAGAAGTGGTAAGAGAATTCAACTTTATTCGTCCGAGGGCTCAAGCGGTCTACATTGTGGTGCGATTATTTCGTCGCCAACGGTGCATGATACGAACCATTGGCCCGACTAGGTTCGTACATCTCGGGCTTCGACAAAAATGGTGCGAGATTCTTCCAATCGGTGGGACATGATGAAAGCTTGTCAAACTTATGATCGATGAGTAGATGGGGAAACTTGTATAGGGTGCAATCATACCCTAAATCTTGTATCTCCCGCAATATTTGGTGGCTCCCCAACTAGGGCGGGGGAGGTCGGGAAGGAAGCGTAGGTCGAGAATGCGGACAACTAATATGTTATAACTATGGGAAAGTAGGAAAATTTGCAAGGGCCTTCAAATCCGCAGGCAATCTGTCGATATTGCACATGACGCTATGCAAATCTGCGATTGAAGATTGTCAATCTTGATAGAAAAATACAAGAAAAGCGACCAACATCGACACGGAATGTCTGAGGTGGAGATGAACTATGAGACAAAAATCCAAGGTGTGAATGTTGTAACGGACGGTGGGATGCTCACCGGGGGAACCTAAGAAGGAGGCTACGAGGGTCCTCTAATCCGACATGAACCTATCAACCAAGAGGGTTGGACCGAAAAATGAGACAAGAAACGCCGCGCGGTCCACCGACACCTTTAAGATGGGGGAAATTCTTATGCGGAACACCTATGCACCTCAAGATGGGTGACTTAAAGATCATACCATTCTTGGGCGTGTGAATCTATTGTTTAACCAACGGGCGAGAAAACCGAGGCATTGATAGACGTGTAGTTGCGTAGTCGGTCCACCTATCTTCGAAGTCCCGAGACATGCACAAGCTAGGCGGATATAGAAGCATGCCATTGAGGATGAATTAACTTCCCAAATCGGTAACTGAGAAATGGATCGGTTTAGACTTAGGGTTAGATGCAAATGTGCTACCTAAGCAAGCTTGGTAGTAAATGGGAGAACCGAAATTGGAGTGGTCCAATATATGGCTACGTATGGCCAACGGCGGAATATTATGCCTCTGCAGGAGACTATCAAAAATCATGGTAGATATTGATGTAGGGTCCAAGGTCTAGGCTAACTTCAAGGTAATTCAAATTGTAGAAGATGCATAGCCATACCTATGCTCTTAGGACTAGGCTAAGGCCATAGATATGGGTATTATCATCAACCTCAAAAGAAGCATGGCGTTTGAAAATAACGGAATAAATTTGATAGTACCATTAAGATCCTAAGGAGAGTGAGCGCTACACAAAACGGTGTACGTGCAGAAGAAGAGGTGGATCACATTTACAAATTGACGTGGGCAAAGATTGGATCAATCCCACGGCGGACGAAGGTACTGTTGGGAGGCAGACGGTGAATTCTTCCTCGACTCTAATGAGGGAATGGAGGAGTGGAAAGAAACCGGTTGCACGATGTCTTGGCGCTATGATGTCTTTGTAGGAGTCAGGGACTTAAACGCATTTCTCGAGAGGTAAGAGATCTACCCCATTTTTATGGTGCGAGTAGCATCAGGGAGTTCCTAAGGAGACCTTTGAAGCTACGGCAGTTGGGGAACAAAAGGCTATGGGCCCTTAATCTATCTGTAAGGAACACCTGTGTGGTGGGACACCCAAGGAAACATTCCAGATTTGGAGAATATCGGGATATGATGATCTGTTAGGTCTGCGTAATAATAAATATTGGCAAAGTCCGATCATAGAGTTAACATCATTTCAACCAACTTTGGGATTCTAGGATCTAGCCCTCCTAAATCCGGAGAGGGATCTCTCCAATGTGTACAAAGATGGATTTGTCTTTGAAGTCTAGGGTAATGATATTAGGCTAGTTATGAGGATCAAGGATTTGTTTGGTTTTTTGGATGGTTGAACATGATTACTGCCTGAGGCGGAAAGATCTATATGCAAATAGGTTCAAAAGTGAGAAGTTGCAAGTAACAAGAGTAAGCTTTAGCTAAGGTGAAAGATGGTGGCAGGTTTTCAGTCCATTGGGATATGGAGTCATAAGAGGATTTAATTGAAGCAAATTACTTTCAAGAGTGGTCTATGGGGCAAGTCATATATGCCTAAGGATCTCTTTAAATTTTGATTTATGGAATGGATTGATACAATAAGAAAGGGAAATGATAGATGAAGAACAAAGAGTAGCCCAGGATCTGGTAAGTACTTTGAAACTAGCCAGCCTTTGACCAGGCACTTAAGAAAAACATGAAAGAAAACTAGGATCTGGTAAGTACTTTGAAACTAGCCAGCCTTTGATACACTTCCAATAGAAAACATATGAAAAACAAAGGGAAACTTGAAGGCAACCTTTGGAGTAGAGACTAACGGGCCGGGCACACCACAAATCCTCTCCTAGCTCTTCTTTACTTGGTTGCTTTCAAGACAATCACAGAGATAACACAGAACAGCCTAAGATCTGATAAGTACTTTGAAACTAGTCAGCTTTTAACACATCCTAAGGGAAACGATCAAATAGTTGAGAAAATAAGAAAGGGACTCAGGGCTAACCTTAATTTCCTCAGTTCATCTTCACACAACATATATTGAAAGTAACATTTAGAAATAACATTCAGTCAAGGCAATAAGATGAGGGAACGCCAACATGCCTATACCTAAACTGAATTAATCATTTCCAAATAACACAGTTGAAAGAAAACATCTAAATAAAGATTTCTCAGCCAGAGAAGGTTACTGGTATACTATAGGTCCTAACTTTGTTTAAACTGTTTTTTATAGCAGAAAATGAAACAAAAATGGAAACAGAAATAAAACACAAGTTACAGTAAGAAAAACATCACCGTCAGCATAGACCAGGATCCCATAAATCAACTTGTATTGATGCTCCAAACCGGTTACAATCTTCAAATCCAGTGTGTCAATTCATCTTTCTTTCAAAACCTAACTTATCTATTACAAGCAGAGCTCCAAGAGCTAGTGAAATCCTATCTACAATCAAGCGTCTTTAGCTCAGTTACAATTACAATGCTTCAACAATTACATTAACAACCAACCCCTCACTCATTTTCTACTGAAGTATTTATAGAAGAATGAGGAGGTGAGATCTGATAAAAAGATCTCAAAATAAATTAATACAGGAATCAATGTCTTCTTGGCCTTCGAAGGGCTCAACGAAGAAACTATACAGGTGTTCCGTTGTATTAACTGACTTGCACTTATGAATTAAGCTTGGAGGGAGCTTTTGTTGACCTTTGAGGCTCTGTGTGATGTTAGGGCTACTCTGCAGACATTCTTTCATTAAATTCCTGGCATAAGTAACTTCTTTGGCTGTTTCGAGGCAAAAAATCTGACTTTGATCAATAAATTCAGTTCTTGATTGAATACTTTGAGGCACAGGTGGCGCTTTAGTCACTGGGAGGAATCAATTTGCCTCCATCTGTGGCGGTGAAGGGTTTCCTGATGAAAAACTTTAGGTTTTCCTTTAAATTGTGTTTTTAGATCGGGGATTATGCGTTTGATAACTGTCTTAGCTTTAATCCCCACAAATCTATCCACTAATCTGCTATTCTGGTTCATTCTTGGTCTTCAACATCTGATACTCTTTCTCTGCATTGATCTCCATGGTTTTCTTCTTGTGCAGGACTGCGTAGGGCATGTAAGGCATCGATGCCTATGAAAACATCAACGAGACGTGAAAAAATGACTCTGTGAGTGATTTCCTCGGAGGAATCGAACAAGGGAAGGTCGTCACCCTCCTTCTCTGAATCTTCCTTAAAAAACGCGAACAAATAGTTTAAACCCTGCAAAATACAAAAACACGTTAAAAATCTGGTTTTATAGGTCAATCTGCTTTGGGGACTATGCGGAGGAGCATGGGCCGTCGGATGGCATCATCCAACGGCCAGGATCAAATCTGGGTGATTGATGGTGGAGGACGAATCTGAGCCGTCGATCGTGCGGTGATCGACGGTCGGGATCAGGCAACGGAGAGTCAGCAGGAAAATGTTGACTAGGCGATGGAATCGAGAAACTGAATAGGAGCCGCGAAATGATTTGGTGGCACGGAGGTTTTGGAACAGTGTCAGGGACATGCGTCGGCCAGCGTATGGAATCGCTGGCCGACGAGAAAAAACCACCAACTGGCGAAGGGTGGTGCGGAATGACACCGGCAGTTTTTTGGAATCAGCGTGGGAAAAGGGGGGCCACCAGGCAAGCTGCGTTCCGCTCCGTCAGATCTGTGGAGCAGATCGACGGCCCAGGCTGAATCGCGCAGTAAACCACGTGACTTTAATATTTCACGTTAAAACTTTATAAAATGTGTTTTTTTCGAATTTTCAAAGGAAAATGGACGGAGAAAGGTTGTATTTTCGGTTTAGCGCCTAATGACTAAGCAGTTGGTCCTGACGCTCGGGTATATGGGGGAAAAAGCCAGGGGCTTAGCCCGAGGGGGCCTAAAGCCTTAACATCATATAAAATGTGCATTTTATAGGTTTTTCAATGTTTTCAAAGGGAAATCAAGGTTCGGACAAGGTCAAAAAGTGAGTTTTTAACCTTAGGGAACGGATTTTATGAAGGGATAAAGGGAAAACATATGTTTTTGTGGGGTTTTTATGGAAAAAGGAAAATGGAGAATGATGTAAGTTGGAAGAAAGGGAGAGGAAAAAAGGGGAATGCAGCAGTATTTGACTTGGATTTTCGTAGGATATTAGAGGTTTTCAGGATGTAAACAACAGTATGGGAAACTTGGACAGAGGCCTGAGGCCTTCAAGAGTCTTCAAGAGCCAACAATTTTTAATAGGGAAAAATTGTTCCTTGAAGGCTCAAAACAAATTTAGCCACCTTTAGTATGATCAAATTTTACAGGTGGCTAACAGTGGCTCCACTTGGGGATGGTGCCTTCTTGAAGGCATCAAGAATTCAGACTTGATTTCTCTGGGAGGCTGACTTGTGCCTGATCCATTGGACTGCTCTTCTTTGCTCTGAAAAATAATACCAGTTATGAAATAAAAAATGGACTTCATCAATACAACTTCTACCTACCCAATCCTACTGATCTAACATTTTTTCTTCATCAGAGTGCACTTGGATTGGCAAACTCTATTCACAACATTTTGTTCTTTTGAAAGCATAAAAACTAATCTAATGCTACTCCTTATTTCTCCCTGAACTTAGATTAAACAGTTGAGCTCAGATATTCTCTACCTAATATACTGTCTGTTGGGATTAAACTGTCCAACAAAATTTCATTCTCTAAATTCTAAAATAGAAATTTAAAAACAGCCAAGTCAAGATTAAGCTGTTTGACTTGCTGTGATCTATGGTATAAAAACAAGCTGCACATAGACATTATTTTGCAGAAAATTAAAATAAAAAAATGGAAGGCTTAAGATCTGAAAGTTGAGCACTTCCTTCATCTTTTTCATAGCTCTGTTTTTGCTTTTTCTTTGAGCTCTTTCTTTGCTTTTGTTCTGGTTCAGATTTTGAGCTGATTAGAACTAGATTTACACTTTCTTTGACTCACAGAATAAAACAGTTTTGAGTCATCATCTATTTGGAAACTTTGGTTCAAATTTTGAGTTTATTTGAACCTTCAATTTCTATCCTAATTTATCTACCAATAAGCCAAGATTGAACAGTTTGGCAAATCGAATTCACTATCCTATCAGCAGAAAATTTAAAGCTAATTAGTCAAGATTAGGCAGTTTGACTAACTAGAAGTGTGTTTTGAGGAGTGGCATTTGAGCTTGCACACTTTCAAATTTATTTCTCTTTTTGGCATGGGGCTTTGCCTTTCTTGTTTTGATTTCTGCCCTCTTTTCATTTTTCTTTGTTTTTGTATTTTTGAATCCTTGATTTTTTCTCCAAAGCAGAAAAAAACAACTAAATACATGCTCGGAACTGAGCTTTATTGACATTCCTATCTAACCTATTCTAAACATGGAGTATTTACATATTCATATGATACAAAAGTGCCAATGCAGCCAACTGATTAATGTCAAGAAGAAGAAGAAACTCTGGCTGCTTGTCAGAGGTATCCATAGTATATTTTGAAGATTAATCTTCAAAACCAAGGCTATCACAGAAGGTGACAACTTCTCATGTCTCTGGCTTTTGTAAAGGATCAATGCTTGATAATTTGAGCCAGTAGGGATTTCCACGCACTCTTCCATAGGATCAACAAAGAAAATATGAAGATTCTCTTCCTTTTGGTCCTCCGTGTTTGGTAGATTGTCAACTTCCAAGACTTGAGCTTTGAGGAGCGTATCTTCAGGAAGTTGTTTGGAAGTTTCATCATCCTTAACCTGCACAATAGCAAACAGTGAAATATTTTCTTCCTTTAAATCTATGCTTGCTTCTGATATAAATTCAGGCTCTTTAAATGACAGACTAATATCAGTGAAGGGAGAAGTTTCTTTTTGAGAAGATGATATATCCACAGCAGGATAGTCTTCTATTTGTTTTTCTCCTTCATCTTCATCATCCTCTGAACTGGAGGACTCATCATATTTGGAAGTGTTGTCCTTTTGTGACCCTTGTATTCTCGTATTCAGTGGACTAAATTCTGTGAAAATGTTATTATATTTTTTAGCAGGGGAGTACTTAAAGGTTTCCTCTTTTTCAAGAGGAAGATCCTTTTGCTCAAAAATTTCTTTATTTCTCTTCTCTTCACCTTCTGAGTTGAAAGGCTGCTGATTTTCAATTATGTGAAAGCCATTAGTGATGGATAGAAAAGGATGATTGCGTCTTTCAAGCTGATGATGGTGAAACTCATAACACCAATCAAATGCTGGTTGCACTGCATGATTGGTTTCTGCTTGGAAATCATCATCATCATAAGACTAATTGAAGTTTGAAAGTTTATTAGAATAAATATTTTCATCAGTTAAACATATTGAGATATCAGTAGGTCCCTTTTTATTTTGATCTACAAAATAACTTTCTAAGTCTGTACAACAAAGTCCTCTATGTGAATGGACAAGAGTGTTTGTTTCGCAAAAAATTTCAGAGAGCGGTTGTTTATTTATAATCTGATCTATCTCTTTTTCTGTCAAAGGGGAAGACGTTTCTAGGTTCCTTTGAACAGGAGTACAGCAGTTCTCTGTCTCTTGTGAAGACTGATTTTGAGGTTGGATGTCTTCTTGAGCCTCGGCTATAATGGATGATGAATCAATATTGGAATTTTCAAGGATATCTTGAGGAAGGTTATTTATTTCTTGAATCATCTCTTCCTCAACTGATTCATCTATGTTCTTAAAATTTTTCAATAGGAGATTAAACTCATGAATGGCTATTAAAAGATCTCCAGGATGCATTTCTTCCAAAGCTTCCTCATTATCTATAATGTGTTGGCTGATGTTTTGTGATGGATCATAATATATTGCACCCAATGATAATGACGTAGTGTTTTCTTTATAGTTCTCATAGAACACATATTCAAGGTCTCTTAAAGAAAACAAAATACTAGATCTTAAGCATTCATACCAATCCCTAGCTTTTCCTTCTAATGTTAACATGAACATTTTGATTAGGCAGTCTTCATGCCACTCAACTTTCAACCTCCATACATGTGTGTGAAACTTGATAAGATGTAATAAAGGGTTATCAAACTTTTCACCTTGAAAAACAGGCAGGTTGTCATCCCAATTCACCTGGGGCATCTTATGTGGAAACCCAGGGATATGATCTCTACTCATTGGGGCATATCTTCGTTGTATTCTTGGAATCATGTTTGTAAATCCAGAAAGAGGTCACTGTGTCTCGTCAATCAGTTTCAGGGTCTTCTACCAGTGGAGTCATTTGGTCTTCTGGGAGTTTCAGAGTGTGGAGTCGCCAGGTGGAAAATTTTTAGCCCCAAAGGAGGTAAAATGTTTTATGGTTCCACCACCATGTTTATTAGATACCAATCTGAAATATTTTTGGGTTTTTCTGAGTTTCTGTGGTTTTATGGAAAACTAAAGAGTCTATAAAAGCTGGCCAAGCAACTATGAACTCAAAAATATTCCCCAGCGGAGTCGCCAGAAATGTTAGGTCTCTGTAATAAGCAAGATTGGCAAAAATTCCGATCACAGAGTTAACATCATTTCAACCAACTTTGGGATTCTAGGATCTAGCCCTCCTGAAACCGGAGAGGGATCTCTCCAATATGTACAAAGATGGATTTGTCTTTGAAGTCTAGGGTAATGATATTAGGCTAGTTATGAGGATCAAGGATTTGTTTGGTTTTTTGGATGGTTGAACATGATTACTTCCTGAGGCGGAAAGATCTATATGCAAATAGGTTCAAAAGTGAGAAGTTGCAAGTAACAAGAGTAAGCTTTAGCTAAGATGAAAGATGGTGGCAGGTTTTCAGTCCATTGGGCTATGGAGTCGTAAGAGGATTTAATTGAAGCAAATCAATTTCAAGAGTGGTCTATGGGGCAAGTCATCTATGCCTAAGGATCTCTTTAAAGTTTGATTTATGGAATGGAGTGATACAATAAGAAAGGGAAATGACATATGCAGAACAAAGAGCAGCCCAGGATCTGGTAAGTACTTTGAAACTAGCCAGCTTTTGACTAGGCACTTAAGAAAAACATGAAAGCAAACTAGGATCTGGTAACTACTTTGAAACTAGCCAGCTTTTGACTAGGCACTTAAGAAAAACATGAAAGCAAACTAGGATCTGGTAAGTACTTTGAAACTAGCCAGCCTTTGATACACTTCCAATAGAAAACATATGAAAAACAAAGGGAAACTTGAAGGCAACCTTTGGAGTAGAGACTAATGGGCCGGGCTCACCACAAATCCTCTCCTAGCTCTTCTTTACTTGGTTGCTTTTAGGACAATCACAAAGATGACACAGAATGGCCTAAGATCTGATAAGTACTTTGAAACTAGTCAGCTTTTAACACATCCTAAGGGAAACGATCAAATAGTTGAGCAAATAAGAAAGGGACTCAGGGCTAACCTTAATTTCCTCAGTTCATCTTCACACAACATATATTGAAAGTAACATTTAAAAATAAAATTCAGTCAAGGCAATAAGATGAGGGAACACCAACATGCCTATGCCTAAACTGAATTAATCATTTCCAAATAACACAGATAGAAGAAAACATCTAAATAAATATTTCTCAGCCAGAGAAGGTTACTGGTATACAATAGGTCCTAACTCTGTTTAAACTGTTCTTTACAGCAGAAAATGAAACAAAATGGAAACAGAAATAAAACACAAGTTACAGTGAGAATAACATCACCATCAGCATAGACCAGGATCCCATAAAACAGCTTGTATTGATGCTTCAAACCAGTTACAATCTTCAAATCCAGTGTTTTAATCCATCTCTCTTCATAACCTAACCTATCTGTTACAAGCAGAGCTCCAAGAGCTAGTGAAATCCTATCTACAATCAAGAGTCTTCAGCTCAGTTACAATTACAATGCTTCAGCAATTACATTGACAACCAACCCCTCACTCATTTTCTACTGAAGTATTTATAGAAGAATGAGGAGGTGAGATCTGATAAAAGATCTCAAAATCAATTAATACAGGAATTAATGTCTTTCTTGGCCCTTGGGAGGCTTAATGAAGAAACTATATAGGTGTTTCACTGTATTAATTGGTTTACACTTATGAATTAAGCTCAGAGGGAGCTTTTGTTGACCTTTGAGGCTCTGTGTGATGTTAAGGCTACTCTGCAGACATTCTTTCATTAAATCCCTGGAAGAAGTAACTCTCCAGCTGCGTCGGGGTAAAATATCTGATCCCAATCAATAACTTTTGTTCTTGATTGAATACTTTGAGGCACAGGTGGCACTGTAGTCGTTGGGAGGAATCAATTCGCCTCCATATGTGGCAGTGGAGGGTTTTTCTGCTAAAACACTTTAGGTTTTCCTTCAAATTGTGTTTTTAGATCGGAGATTAGGCATTTGATAACTGTCTTAGCCTTAATCCCCACAAATCTGTCCACTAATATGCTATTCTGGTTCATTCTTGGTCTTCAACATCTGATACTCTTTCTCTGCATTGATCTCCGTGGTTTTCTTCTTGTGCAGGGCTGCGTAGGGCATGTAAGGCATCGATGCCTGTGAAAACATCAACGAGACGTGAAAAACTGACTCTGTGAGCGATTTCCTCGAAGGAATCGAACAAGGGAAGGTTGTCACCCTCCTTCTCTGAATCTTCCTTAAAAAACGTGAACAAATAGTTTAAACCCTGCAAAATGCAAAAACACGTTAAAAATCTGGTTTTATAGGTCAATCTGCTTTGGGGACTGTGCGGAGGAGCGTGGGCCGTCGGATGGCATCATCCAATGGCCAGGATCAAATCTGGGTGATCGATGGCGGAGGACGAATCTGAGCCGTTGATCGTGCGGTGATCGACGGTCGGGATCGGGCAACGCAGAGTCAGTAAGAAAATGTTGACTGGGTGATGGAATCGGGAAACTGAATATGAGCCGTCGATCTGCAGAGATCAACGGCGGAGATTGAATCTCAGCCGCGCGATGACTGTGTTAACGTGCGCGCATGTTGGTTAAAGGTTGAGCAGGTCAGAAGATCGACAGCCGTCGGATGGGAGGGCCCCGATCGGACGGTGGAGGTGGATTCCGCCGCGTGGTTATAGTACGAAGATTAACGCGTGAAATGATTTGGTGGCGCGACGGTTTTGGAACATTGTCGGGGACACTCGTCGGCCAGCGTATGGAATCTCTGGCCGATGGGAAAAAACCACCAACCGGCGAAGGGTGGTGCGGAATGACACCGGTGGTTTTTTGGAATCAGCGCGGGAAAAGGGGGGCCACCAAGCAAGCTGCGTTCCGCTCCGTCGGATCTGTGGAGAAGATTGACGGCCCAGGCTGAATCGCGCAGTAAACCACGTGACTTTAATATTTCACGTTAAAACTTTATAAAATGGTTTTTTTTTTAAATTTTCAAAGGAAAATGGATGGAGAAAGGTTGTATTTTTAGTTTAGCACCTAATGACTGAGCAGTTGGTCCCGACGCTCGGGTATATGGGGGAAAAAGCCAGGGGCTTAGCTTGAGGGGGCCTAAAGCCTTAACATCATATAAAATGTGCATTTTATAGGTTTTTCAATGTTTTCAAAGGGAAATCAAGGTTCAGACAAGGTCAAAAAGTGAGTTTTTAACCTTAGGGAATGGATTTTATGAAGGGATAAAGGGAAAACATATGTTTTTGTGGGGTTTTTATGGAAAAAGGAAAATGGAGAATGATGTAAGTTGGAAGAAAGGGAGAGGAAAAAAGGGGAATGCAACAGTATTTGACTTGGATTTTTGTAGGATATTAGAGGTTTTCAGGATGTAAACAGCAGTGTGGGAAACTTGGACAAAGGCCTGAGGCCTTCAAGAGTCTTCAAGAGCCAACAATTTTTAATAGGGAAAAATTGTTCCTTGAAGGCTCAAAACAAATTTAGCCACCTTTAGTATGATCAAATTTTACAGGTGGCTAACAATGCACACACAT
>JAXQQM020068666.1:0-78516 GCA_034641835.2 Pinus albicaulis
AATCCTCCAAAGAAGGCGCGCCAATTGGCACTCTGTCTCAGAGCTGCACCTGCGCCAGGATTAATAAAGGTTGTTTTTTAAAAATAAATGGCGGAATATTGACCCCAACCAATTCCTAAACTGGTCTCTAATTTGAGTTGGGAGGTTGGCTTCGAATTTCCATGTAGAGGAGGTAGTTTTCCACCTCTCATGGAAGCTTCCTTGAGGATAGGGCCAATCCCATGATTGTAGGGATCCCAACTCCCCTTCCACCATCTATATAAGCTTGCCATTTTCCTTTGCAAGCTAATCTCCAAGAGCCTTCATAGCCCAAAGAATGCTGCAAGAGCTTTGATAGTCCTCATAAGTGCCAAATCCATAGCAAGGAGATTGACGATCGAAGAGAGAGGCTTGTCCCCATTCCCGAAAAGCTTTACCGAGACATATTCTGCTGATGACCTGCCGAAGGAAGGTTCAGCGTCAGAGCCAGGTTGTATTTTCCTTTATTTGAATTAATGATAAGCGACTATTGGTTATGGTTCCACTCATATTGTTCATTATGATCATGAGTTGTGTCTTCTCTGACTGATACATAATTGCATATATCAGGTTTTACGCTTGTGTTTGTCGTGTTTCTTGTGTGTGTAGGTGTTCGATCGCGGCGAGCAAGAGGATTGTGATATGCTGGGGCAAGGAAATGGGAGCATCATTTCTTCTACAAACGACAGTGTTGGACTTGAGGTAGGCCTTCTTCACGATTTGGTCTATTGAAATTAGGAACCTGCACCGTAGCATGTTACGATTGTTGCTAGACCCGATCTGGGCTAGTAGGGATCGCCTTTGTCCACAGAGGGGATTTACCTCTACAACAAATTGGCGACTCCGCTAGGGAGTTAGCTTGTTGTTTGCTTTATAAACTACAGATGCAGCCTGAAGTTAGCCAGATAGCCTTCGAAACGCTCTTGCTCTGCATTAGCGAAGTAGATAAATGTTGCTTCAGTCAATCTCCGGTCTAGTTTATGAACTAAACACTTGGAGTATTATCTTGTCTTTCGGTCGATTCTTGACTTTGCTTGCTTGATCAGCTCTTTTGGCTGGCTCTTTTCGTGAGTTTGGCTTTTGTTTTAAGCTCCACCACCACTGGGTATGCTTCTTGGATTGCTTATTTTTTATTTTTCCTTAGTAAACTCAGCTGGCGTGCTTTTCAGTGTGACAGTCGCGCCCACTAGCGCATGTTGTCAGTGTATTACTCGCGCCAATTCCATTCTGGCGCTAGTTTCAACCTTACAGTCGTGCCAATCCTGTAAGGTGCTAGGGTTTACTGGGTTTTAAGCCTTCTGAGACTGATCTGGGTGTTTGGTCTTGTTTTTTTGACTGTTTGAGTGTTCTGGGGCCTTGTTTGACTGACTGTGACCTTATTCCTTTGTTTTTTTTCCCATTTCTATCGATTTTACATTTTAGCGCTAGGGCATATAGGTGCTATCGTGCGTCGAGCCTCCCTTGAGAGTTTTTGGTTTATGTCTGTTCAGTCAGCTTTGTGATTGCTTCTCTTCACTCATTTGGTGGTTGTCTATCGTTTTATTGTGTTATTTGAGTGATCAGCTTCTTCTTCATTCGAATTCCACTTTGTCTCGTTTTGGGCCTAGATTACATGGTTCAATTGAGTCTTTGGGTGTCTTTTGATTTGAGGGAATTTTTATTGATTTGAGATCTGATTGTAGGCTTGCATTGAGTGAAATTTGATTGTTTTTCTCTTTTTCTTTTGTTTCTCAATTGCTTGTCTCATTAGTTTTCATCTTGTTTAGTGCTCTTGCTCTTAAACATTGAAAATACAAAAAAAAATCTCTTTTGCGTTGAATTGGTTGGTGTGAATTAGATCTTTTCGGTGTTATTGGTTATTAGTAACTTTGAACGAAAATATTTTAGTTTCCATTAGCTGCATTAGAGATATCATTGGTTGTATAATCATTTTTTTGTTGTGTGAAAAGCTCTTAACTCTCCTGTAACTAGCTTTCATCAAATGAAATGATATACAGTGGCATGTAGTGTGCATTTAGGAGATTTTGAGACATTACATTCGCTAGGGCTTGAAAACTGAAACATAATTGAAGATAAACATTAAAAATTTATTCAATTTACACTAAGGCAGCATTGAAACACTAACGAAATATTTAGAGGTCTAGGCTAGAGACATGTTCCAGCGTCTTTAAACCTAGTAGTTGTCATTCGCCTCTTGGCTTTAGACAGCGCTAGTACGTACTTGTGCTCCCCGTACCGTCGCGTATATAAAGGGAGACCCCACTAGGTTTCTATCCTTTATCCATAGGAAGTTGAGTCTTCCGCCCTATACCCATGATACACCGGACACAGCATTCGGGGAGATTGCCTGCACGTACGTCAAGTCCTTGGTTGATTTCTCTTTCATTTTGAAACCAAGGTGTATATTGCAGTTCACAGTTATTTGGTACACCCTTTGCCTAGTATTCCTGAGCAGTCATTTTGATCTTATCTGACTCTTTAAATTTGAAAATATCACCAAGCGCTTGTCCTTTCACGCTTGCTTCAAAACTGAAAGAGATAGAGTCATCTTTCATCCGTTTCTCGACTCTTAAAACATGAAACGGTGAAGTTTATAAGTTTCAATGTCTTAAAATAAATCACCCGCGATCACACTCCTTGTTATATTTTTCTTGTTGGCCATTTGATTGTGTGCCTTGGTTCTTTTTCAGCCCGTGTGTGTGTTTGATCTTTTTCTCTTGTCATTACTACCACAGTGGTGGAACCCTAAGTTTCGTCTACTGGTAGTCCATATACGGATGATTCATTAGAGGTTTCTCAATCCTCTGCTGAACCTCAGCAGCCCATAATTTTCGAGTTTTCCGACGGGGGGCCGATTCTGTCTGAGCTTCCCTTTGGAGGACCTGTTGAGTTCAATTGGCCCTTTCCCGACCCTTGGTCTGGATTTGGAGTAGAGGAACATTTCCCTCCTCTTACATCGGGTTCGCCTTTTTTAGCTGTTGTTATTCCTCCTAGCCCTCGCCGTTTGTTATGAGATCTAGCGACAGGTTCAAATATGAGTGAATCTAGTCATTCTTCTAGCGAGGAAATCCCCACGTCTGGTGAAGATTACCAGCTATTCCCAGAAGTAACTCAGAAGTTATTCCCAGAAGACAATGCCGAATCATTTGTTATGTCTTCGCCTGGTCCCTCACTACCAGCAGGGTATAGATCCTTAGGTCAGATTATTGTCGTCGCTGCCTCTATGGGGGTATCAGCTCCTTCTACGAGGCCGGTTGTTCCTTCATTGGGGATATCTCCATGGACACCTGTCACGTCATCCCCTCAGGTCACTTCTGTACCCGTCAAGCCCACTATTTATGTGGTTGCATCTACACCTGTTGTTACCACTCAGTCCGTAAGGACCACATTGCTTCCCGAAGACGTCTATATAGCTTCTGCTATGCCAGAGAACATCTCTCCTGAGGAGTATCGATTGTCCTTACAACAATCGAACCCCAAGGTTGGACAACCCTCCCAAGATCCCAACCGCTCGTATTTTTCGCATTATGCACAGGATGGTACACCCGTGTACGTTTTTCCATATCAGTACCATGAGCATGGGAACCCTTTACGTTTACCCACTCCTGAGGCTCAACTTCATGCTCAGGGTTTACCATATAACCAGGCTGGGCAGCCTTATAACCTGCAAGGACAACCTTTTCAAGGCCAACCTTCGGGCCAGCCTGGCTATCCTTATGACCCGCAAGGTTACCCTGCGGGCCAGCAAGGGCCACTATACGGTCCCCAAGGACATTATTACAACCCTTCAGGTCAACTCATGCAGCCTCTTCCTGGAGTCTAACCGGGGCAACCTCAAGGACTCACATGTCAACTGGGGTACCAACCCAGGCCGGTATACAGTCCTAGGGGGCAAGTCCAACCGTCGCAACCAATGCAACCTCAGTATCATGTTGCTCCAAATGTTTCACGTCAGCCAAGACCATCTTATGGTCCTGCTGCAGGTCAAACCGGTTACCAGCCACCACCTGGCTCCATTCTTCCACCAGGCCAACCGGTTCATCTGGCACAACCCGGTGTTCCACCACCAGGCCAACCGGCCCATCCGGTACAACCTGGTGCTCCTCAACAGCCAGGTCAACCTGTGCAACCGGCACAACCTGTTTATCTGGGTCAACCTGTTCAACCAAGGCAGCCCGTTCAGCCAAGTCAACCTGTCCAACCAGGCCAGCCTACACACTCTATCAACCCTGCCAAACAGTCGATTTATTCGATGCCACAACCGAATCAATCGGTGCACCCTAATTATCAGGCTCAGTAGGGTCCCACCTATCAACAGCCCGCTCAACCTCAAGGTGGTTATTACCATCACGGTCAATCTCGACCGACTTATAACCCATCCCAAGGTTCCCATCATTACACTCAACAACCCAGCTACACCTATACTCAGCATCCAAATCCACAAGCTGCCCAAACAGGGCCCACATATAATCAGGGTTCATACTCTGGCTATCAAGCCCCGCACACTGGTTACCAGCAACCGAATCAGACTGGTTATACACCCTATACCCCCTACGGTCAGAATCCTGCCGGAAAGAACCCATGGGGGCAAGGATATTCTCAACCAGCGTGGAGTACAGGTACCGGTCCTTATTGAGGGTCGGGTATGCCGTTCAATCTGCAATTTCCGTTCTTAGCTACCTTGGAATTACCGAACGTTACTAAATTAACCAATGATCCGATTCTTCACAATCCTTATTAGCCTCCAGTTCCAACCAAGGTACCCGGCAACTGCCCCAAGTTTGAAGGTAAAGCTGGTGAAGACCCCCAAGCTCATGTAATGACCTACCATTTGTGGTGTTCGTCAAGTTCTTGGGTTGATGATTCAATTTGTCTACGTCTCTTCCAGCGCACTCTCACCGGTGTTGCCACTAAGTGGTATATTGAATTACCCCATGGCATCTTTCAATATTTCAATACTTTAGCGATGGCTTTTCTGACTCAATTTCAGTTACCAATTCACTATGAAGTCGGGACGCATCTCCTGACTTCATTAAAGTAGGATAAATCCACCCACATATCCGATCATATACATGAGTGGCGACGTCATCGTAGGTTGATCAAGTTTGATATACCTAATCAACTACTAACTCATTGGTTCACCACATCCTTCATTAACAAAATCGCGCAAGATATTTCTATGGGGGCATGTGTGACTGAAGAACAGGCCATTGCCCGTGCCCAGTATCTCGATCTGGTATACTCTCAATCCGGCACGCTTTATGATATTTTGACTGATGCTCCACGCCTGGGAACCTCTAAAGCTCCACCTACCCTAGTGGTGGATGGTGTTATTGGTTTTGTGTCTCAAAATTCTCGAAAATCTTCGAATGGGAAGCAGAAGTCTAATTCTTCCAATAATTCTGCTCTTCCCACCCCCCCAGATTTTGGAAAAACTGTGGAGGTCAACGTCGTTCAGGCTAATCCTACGGAAAAAGCCTCCAAAGGAAAAAAGAAGGGCAAAGGAAAATCCAAACTCGATGCCCCAAAGCCAGCCTCTTCTAAACCTCATACTGAGAACGTTTCTCAACATAAACCAAAGTACCCCTGCCTTTTTTGTGAAGGAGATCAATATACCAAGGATCGTCCATGACGATCTGAAATTAGTCAACTTCTCAAAGGCTCCAAAGGGACTCCGGCAATTCTTAAAGAACCATTCCCGTCTTAGCAGACCCAGATGGTTGAGCAGCCCTCACCATCTGCACCATTTGGGTCCCAGGTCTTTATGATGAATGGTACTGTACCTGTCTCCATTGCTACACGTTCGAAGGATTATGATGGATCGCATCAGCCAGCTGGGAAGGAGATTGTGGATGGCCCACCTCCTCCTCCTGTCTCTGGTTCTTTGGAGATTGAGAAGCCTACTGCTGAACCTGTTGTGAGGCCACCTTCTAAAGGTGTTCTGCGAAGGTCTTCCTACAATCCAAATGCCCGTGCCGCTCAGCATTACAGTATTGTTGAGGATTTGGCACAGGCGCCTTCTTCTATTTCTGCATTGGAAGTTCTTCAAAGTTGCCCTTCGCAAAAGAAAGCTTTGTTGTCTGTAATCGGTGGAATTGATCCCACTAATTCTAATCTTCTCACCTTCGATTTATAAAACTTTATCCCTCGGCTTTCGCATCAAATTTCTCTTGTTATTCAAGTTGGGATCAACGGTCTTAATATCCATCAGGTCGTTGTGGATGAGGGTGTTTCTACCTGTGTCATGTCATCCGCCTGCTGGAAGGCCATTGGCTCTCCGGCCCTGTCATCATCTCCCAATGCCTTAGAGGCATTCGATGGTCGGGAATCCAAACCCCTGGGTGTTCTCGAGAGTTTTTCGATTACGTTACATGGGAAGATAGTCAACGTAGAAGTGGAAGTGATTGACGCCAAGCTTAACTACAACCTGCTTCTCAGCCATAGTTGGACTCACGCTATGCTATGCGTGACATCCACCCTCTTTCGACTTCTTAAGTTCCCTCATGAAAGAAAAATTGTTACTGTGGATCAGTTGTCTTTCTTCACCTCCACCTCTGAGAACAACATTCCTTACGTGGATAAGATCCCCAATCCCCCTAACAGTGTAGGACCCGGTCTCTTTAAGGACCTTGTCCTCATGGGTATTTTTCCCACACCGCCACCGCACACCGTTCAAGTTAATATGATCTCTAGGTCTGACGACCCATGGATTATCCCTTCGCCTGAACAGGTGACTGATTTTGGAGAATCGATGCCCTTAACTCAAGTAGAGATTAATTACTACGAAATCGTTGCCACATCCGATCCTCCCCCTCCTCAACATGCTCCCTCGAGCATGGCTTTAGATATCTATTCTCAATCCCCCTGGCTCGGTGAGGCTGACCCGCTCAATCCTCTTAAAGAGATATTCCCTTATGACGAAGCCATTGTTGAAACAATGTCTCTTGAGGAGCTGCCTTGGAGCGATACACATCATCGTTCCTCCTTTATGCCCAGCCTGGGGGCAATGTTAGATTTTCTAGAGCATTTTTCATCTCAGGTTCCCACTCCACCTCTCCAGACACCCATATTGACACATGAGGTCTTCTCAGAGGGAAACTTGAGCGACATTACTCAAACCACTCCGATCGACATATCCGTTAAACCGGGGATAGTTGAAAACATACATGTGGGAGTAACTTGTTCTCCTGATGAGATACGAGTTTATACGGACCTTTTCCGTGAATTCAGAGACATGTTCACTTGTTCCTATGAGGAAATGCCTGGGATTGATCCCAGCAGAGTAGTGCATGAGATTCCTACATATCCTAGTGCGAAACCCATGCGCCAACGCTTGCACCCAGTGCATCCTCGCAAAGCCGCTTCCATTAAAGAAGAAGTTGAAAAACTTCTAAATGCAGGCTTCATTTACCTGATTCCCCTCACAGAATGGGTCTCAAATATTGTCCCTGTAGATAAAAAACAGGGTACTATAAGGGTCTGCGTTGATTACCGTGATATTAATCGCGCTTGTCCTAAGGAAAAATATCCTACTCCCTTCAAAGATCAAATCATTGACGGATGTGCTGGGAGTGAGATTTATTCCCTGATGGACAGCTTTCCCGGGTATAATCAGATAAATATTCCGCCTATCGATCAACACAAGACTGCATTCATCTGTCCGTGGGGTACCTTTGCTTATAAAAAGCTCTCGTTCGGCTTGAACAACGCTGGACCTACTTTCCAGCGTGTTATGTCTTACGCATTCCACGACATACGCCATATCGTTCAGCCTTATCTGGATGATCTACCAGCTCACTTAGCTCGGCAGGAGGACCATCCCGAACACCTCCGCCAGATTTTCCTTCATTTTCGACGCTATAATATCCGGCTTAACCCTCATAAATGCGTCTTTTGCGTGGATTCTAGCCGTCTTTTGGGGTTCATAGTCTCCAAGGATGGAATTCGCCTCGACCCTCTAAAAGTCGAGGCTATTGTTAATCTCCCATCACCCTCCTCGTCATATCAATTACAGAGTCTGCAGGGAAAAGCTAATTTCCTTCGACACTTCATCCCGAACTACGCGGAAGTTGCCAAAGGTTTCACGTGTCTTTTAAAGCAGAACGCTCCCTTTCGTTGGGATGAGATTTCTCAACGATCCTTCGAGAAGCTAAAGACGTTACTTGTTAATGCTCTGTTGCTTCTTCCTCCAAACTATCATCGTGATTTCACTTTATATTTGGTCGCCACGTTTAGCACTATAGTTATGGTTCTGGTGCAGGACGACGATGATGGCAATGAACATGTTGTCTATTATCTATCACGGAACCTTCTTGACACAAAGACACGTTACACTCATGTCGAGAAGCTGGCATTAGCTGCAGTGCAAGCTGTGCAGCGTTTTCGCCACTACATCCTACTGCATACAACAACTATGGTTTCAGATTGCAACCCCATGACATATATTCTATCTCGACAATTATTGCGGGGAAAATATTCCAAATGGATCTTTATCCTTCAGGAGTTCGACTTAGAGTTTACCACTGCCAAGTCGACCAAATCACTGGTTTTTTTGGATCTCATTTGCTCCCTCCCGACAGACTCCACCCCATCTCATTCTGAGGATCATATCCCGGACGAAACACTCTTCCTTATCAGGACTCGCGACCCATGGTACGGTGACATTATTGTCTATCTTCAAACATCAAAGTTTCGGTCTGAGTTGACCAAAGATGCCTGACGTCAGATTCGGCATGAGTCTCAACCCTACCGCATTGTAGGAGATACGTTATACCGGGTTGGGGTAGATTCAGTGCTCCGCCGGTGCTTGACCCTGGAAGAGGTTGAAAGAGTCTTGAATGACTGTCACAGTGACGCCTGTGGTGGTCACATGTCCGGATATGCCACTGCCCAGAAGATTCTGCGTGCAGGTTACTTCTGGCCGTCGATATTCAAAGACTGTATTGTTACAATCCGAAAATGTCATGTGTGCCAGGTTTTTCAGCGCAAGATGCGTGCACCACCTCTCCCTCTGCACCCTGTTATTACCGTCGGCCCTTTTGCAAAATGGGGCGTAGATTTTATGACGTGTAACCCTCCTTCGACCGAGGGGCATGCATATATAATCGTCACTGTCGATTACTTTACTAAGTGGGTCGAAGCGATGCCTACACTAGCCGCCGACGGTAAGACAGCTGCCCAGTTTATTTTCAACCACATTATCGCACATTTCGGGGTCCCTCAGGCCATTATTACCGATCATGGCACCCATTTCCAAGATTACATGATGGCCGAGCTAACATCAAGATTGGGCTTATGACACGATAGCTCAACGCCATATTACCCCCAGGAAAATGGCCAGGTTGAGGCTGTGAACAAAGTTTTGGTCACAATGCTTCAACGAACAGTTGGTATTCATAAGTCCAATTGGCACCTCCAATTTTTCTCAACTCTATGGGCCTACCGGACGTCAGCAAAGAGTGCAACTAGATTCACACCATTCCAGTTGGTGTATGGTCTGGAAGCAACTCTTCCGGTTGAGTGCGAAATTCCTTCCTTAAAGTTGGCTGTGGAACTTTTGCCCGATACTTTTCCTGAAGAAGAGCATCTCTTGTATTTGGAACGGTTGGATGAAACTCGCCGCTTGGCTGCTTTAGTCATTGAGGCACAAAAGAAGTGGGTCAAAGCTCACTTTGATCAATCAATCTCTCCACGTTCCTTTGTCGAAGGGGATCTTGTCCTCCTATACGACCAAGCACACGACAAACTTAGAACAGGAAAGTTCCAACCCATGTGGCATGGGCCCTACATATTAAAATGAGTATTGAAAAATGGGGCTTATGAGCTCATTGATTACGAAGGAGTTCCGTTAGCGCAGCCTAGAAATGGGTTGTACCTTAAAAAATACTATGCTTGAAGTTTTCTTTTGGTGTGGTGTGTGTACATAGGTGTGTATATTCATTTGTGTGCATGTGTGGTGTGGTGTGCGATGTAAACATCTTTCTGCTGCTCAGGTCTTCCTGATTGTGCAGATGTCTATTACTTCGTTTGTGGGTTTCGCGGATGGTGCCTCCCGCAGTACCAGGAATCTGTCCTCGGCAACCTGGGTAATCTATGATCCTGCTGGTGAATTGGTTAACCTACAAGGTGTGTGTCTGGGTCCTGCTACAAATAATATCACGGAATATAGTGTCATGTTGGAATTATTAACCGAGGTTGTGGATCTCGGCATTCGTGAATTACTTGTGTATCTAGACTCGCAACTTGTAGTATTACAACTTAATGGTCACTATTCAGTGAGAAAACCATCCATTTTACGTCTGTATCTGCGTATTCGTCTACTGGAGAGAAATTTTGACTATATCACATATCAACACATACCCAAACATATGAATACATTAATAGATGCAGTAGCCAATATGGTTTTAGATAGACATTTGCACAATTTATAAAACAAAAACATCATCACATGTAAAGAGATCCATCTAGAAATAGGTATATATATATATGTGTGTGTGTGTCAAAATGTTTACATAGTGTGCATCACATAAAATCAAAAAATATACATGTTCGTCTTAATACAGCCGGAGACGACATGTCTCTCAAAAAATATGCATATGAAAAGCCCTAATGTCTAATCTGCATGGTGCTCGTGGTAACAAGTCACCGCGCGCACTAAGCATCTCAGTAGTCGGTGGAGGCGATTGGGCACCCCCACAGTGTGTCGCTGGTATGCTAGCGGAACATCTGCTAGCTGTGCATAGTCTGGGATCCCCCGGGCGATGCCCTCCAGGTTCTAAATTAGTTTACCTCCCTCGCCACCCTCAGCCTGAGTGTCATGTTCGACATGGGTTCTTCGCGCAATGGGCGACATGCCCGCGGGCCTCTCTGGGCTGACGTCTGCATACACATAAAACTGTTATTGGAATGAACATGTATTCCCAAAAAAAATCATATATACCTAAAAATCAAAAAGAGAGTATCGTACCCAACTCCTCATCCCAATCCTCCCCCTCTGGGAGCGGAAGATCGAGATCTCCGGTGAAATCGGTCCCAGCATAGGGCCAATCTTCGACCATGATCAACTGTCACCGTAACCACCCAAAAAACTCGGGCCTCCAAGACATTTGTTGGCCTCCTCCTGACCTGGGCATAAGTGTTGCCCAGCGAGCCATCCTCGGCTCCCTTGGTACCGGCTCAGCAACTATGGCCCCTTGGCCCTGGAAAATGGGTAGTCGTTCCAGGATGAACGACACCAAAATGGAACCGTAGCCAAACTGCTTTAGTTTGACTTTCTTGCATCTTGTCAGCTGCCTCTTGATATTTCTCGTCACTGTAGTAGCCCAATCAAAAAATGTGGGGTTCATACACTCAGAGACTAGTATGAGTTGGGCTTTCGTTGCCTCATGCGGAGCTTGTGATCCTGCAGCGCGTGTAATGGTGTGTAGCACTACTCTGAGTGCTAGATCACGGACAGTGTGAATGTCCACCTTTCTGCTTCCTGATCCGGTTCGTGCCCCTGGGAACACCCTCACCATTACTTGTTCCATATTTTCTCCGGAAGGTCTGCTGCCCGTCAGAATGGGTACTGGGCCTCTACGCGACAACCCGGTGATGAAATATACGTCGGAAACCTCAAGTTCCAACACTTGGTCCCGAAGTTTAAACACTTACTCATTTTCGTCCCATATACTGACCAAGTATTGTAGCAGCTCAGGTTGAGCTCATAAACATGGAGTAAGAAAGAATTTTTTGATTCCACAGTTCTTCAGTGCATTCATACAGGCTTCATTCTCCATAGCCATTTCATCTTCCTCCCCATGTTCCCTCTCCTTCCATTCAATAACCATTGTGCTTGGTTACCTGCATCAACATGATCAAAAACCCTTATTAGATCTCTTTCATGCTTAAAAATCCATATGGATGGCTCACTGTTTAAAAATTTAAAGCGGAAAATTATGTCACACCAGTTGGCGCGACCCCTTTGTGAGAAAAATTCCATTGGCGCAGGTCCGTGCCCAATACCCGCACCAATGGCAGAGCCCTAAAATTTTAAAATGTCTCCTATAGAGATCAACTGTGCAATGAAAACTCATCAAAAATGGATTAAAAATGGAGCTTAAGGGAACGCCTTTTACCTGGAACAAACGAGGAGCTGAATGACGTCCCAGATCAGTCGCAATCACCGCCACAAGTTTGCACACCAACAGACCACTGTTGCTCTCCAAGTAAGGTAAAAAGTAAAAGTAAATTTGGTTTACCATTTGAAGCCTATTTATAACTTTTTAAGTCAAAAATTAGGTTTTCAGTGTCATTTTTCCCAATATTTTAATATATTTTGTCAAAAATGGATTTTACACTTGCTTATGTGTGCAGCGACAGGTTTTTTGCGCGACTTGGACAGTGATACGAGTTGTATTTTATACTTTTTCGGACTCGGTAAAAACACAAAAAAGTCATTTTGGAGTCATCTTTCAGCTCTTTTCTGACTCTCTAAACATGAAAATATTTCCGAGTCCCTTGTCGTTTTCGATCTCGTTAAAGTGGACACGAAACGACATCTACCCAGTATACGTTTACCCCTTTTTCGGGCTGGGATAGATTATTTACGAAAAAGGAATACCCTAGCCTATCGCGACTAGGAGGTTTTCTTAGATATTGTTTTCCAGCTTTTCAGGTCTGAGGAACTATTTACGAAAAGGGACCGTTGGAGTTTAATTTTCCGCTGTCTTTTCAAACTCTCTAAACATGAAAAGACGTCGAGTTCTTCCTTTGTTAGACTCGTTAAACCCTGATGACATCGAATTCAGTCATAATGACGATATTCGAGTTCCTCCTTCCTAGGGCTCGTTAAATGTACTAGGTTGGGTCTATATAGCAAGCATATGGTATCCTCTTCAATCTTGTATAAAATTAAAGAGGTACTCGCCAGAAATGGTGGGGAAAATGGAACTGGCATCATTGTCGTGTCGGCAGTATGTCGCTCTTGAACATGGCACTTGTCTGCATTCGTGTCGGGTTGGGGACATCTCATCTCGTTTTCCACTTGCCTCCGTGGGTTTGGGTGATCCCTTTTGACCTCTCATCTGCTCTTTGTCCCATCATCATGACCTCTGATCTGTTGATGTTAAATACTGCCAAACTCACTATCGTGTCGCCATATGTTTAAGAGAAGTTGACCTCTGCAAAATTTCAACCTTCCTCCGATTCTCATCTGATCTTGATTCACAAAGACATTATGTTCCTCTGTCTCATGTCGATGATGTGGGAAACACTATGGCCCACCTTCGATCAAGGTCATTTCCTATTGACTTCAGCTCATTATCCAGGAAGCTGATCTAGAGACTCCCTTCTAGTACCTTGGAGCCTGCATGCCTCAATGGCAAGTTCTTCGCATTCGACGTGAGGTTCTCATCACTGGCCTCTGATCGAGTAATTCTACGGGTGTTCGACGTCATCTCATTAATTCACATGTCGTGGATTGTACCTATAGTACCTTGAGGGCCATTGTCATTATTGGTGGTACCTCCCGCGTCTGTTGACAGCTTTCATCATTGGCTGGTAATCAGACGATGTTCTTGCATGTTCGACTTCAGCTCACATATTCGCATGCTTGAACTTGTACTTTTTTCGGGTCGAGATGGAGCGTGTTCCAACCCCCGGATTCCCTCGTCCGTTATAAACTTTCGTCGATTTTAGATTATCATGATTAGTTACATGATCATCGATTGGATGGTCGCGACCATATTCGAGTCTATTTATCGATCCTACCGGATGGTCGCGTCCATGCTCCTCTTGATCCCGGATTATTATATACTCCTTCGTTATGGATGGCCGCACCCATACTACATATATATATCATGTATTTGAGATATCAGTTGTACTTTCATGTTTTCCAACTTGCTTTTGGACACGTTCTCGTAAAGAATTTCACCCCTCTCTCTCTTTTGGGCGTCATGCTTTAGGGGGCATCTGTTACACAGCAATTTGTCACCGTCACTGCAATTCCCCGTCCCGCACATTGGAGGGCTCTTTCTGTGACCTGTGAGCAGTGAAATAACTTGAAAACACTTTCATGGCATTCCCCTAGACATGTACTTTCAATGCCCTGAAGATAACTCCTTGTGAAAAATCCTAAAAATAGCCTTTTTTGCATTAGCGCAGGTACACAGTTCAGCCCTCGTGCCAAGGGGGCAAATCCTCCAAAGAGGGCGCACTAATTGGCGCTTTGTCTCAGAGCCGCACCCGCGCCAAGCTTAATAAAGGGTGTTTTTTAAAAATAAATGGCGGAAGATTGACCCCAACCAATTCCTAAACTGGTCTCTAATTTGAGTTGGGAGGTTGGCTTCGAATCTCCATGTAGAGGAAGTAGTTTTCCACCTCTCATGGAAGCTTCCTTGAGGATAGGGCCAATCCCATGATTGTAGGGATCCCAACTCCCCTCCCTCCATCTATATAAGCTTTCCATTTCCCTTTGCAAGCTAATCTCCAAGAGCCTTCATAGCCTAAAGAATGTTGCAATAGTCCTCATAGTGTCAAATCAATAGCAAGGAGATTGTTGATCGAAGAGAGAGGCTTGTCCCCATCCTTAACAAGCTTTATCGAGACATATTCCGCTGGCGACCCGTCGAAGGAGAATTCAGCGTCAGAGCCAGGTTGTATTTTCCTTTTTATGATTAATGATAAGCAACTATTGGTTATGGTTCCACTCGTTTTGTTAATTATGATCATGAGTTGTGTCCTCTTTGACTAATACATAATTTCATATCTATCAGGTTTTACGCTTGTGTTTGTCGTGTTTCTCGCGTGTGTAGGTGTTCGATCGCAGCGAGCGAGAGGATTGTATCCGCCGGGGCAGGAACGGAGCATCATTTCTTCTATAAATGACATTGCTGGACTTGAGGTGCCTCCTTCGCAATTTGGTCTATTGCAATTAGAACCTTGTGCCTTAGCATGTTACGATTGTTGCTAGACCCAATATGGGCTAGTAGGATCGCCCGTCCGTAGAGGGGAGTTACTTCTACACAACATGAATTAATTAATAATTAATCTTTCACTTGATCTCTCATTAGTGTATATCTCCACACATAACTAGCACAACTCATTTAACTCGCCCTCTTAATCGAAGGTGTATCACTTTTACAACTTTTTATAATTGCACTTCCTGCACTTCCAACTATGTTACAATTTCGAATCACTCAGTTACAACTAAGTCAACTTGCATGTCCCACTAACCAACCTCTTAACTCAAAATTCCTTTAGCTAACTGATTTTCCACTTCAATTAACTATTTCCAAGTTCTCATTGAGAATAGATTATTTTTTATTGTCCAACTAATGTTAAGGGATAATAATAGTCGACGTGCATCTATAAATAGAATTTGCACATACATCTATAAATATACATGCATCTATAAATAGACATCCACCTAAAAATAGCCTGACGCTCCATCCTAGTGTAGGTGCTTAGTTTTCACGAGGATCTTCTTGTTGAATCCCTCTCAATAAGAAAGGGATTATCCTTCACCCTGATCTTGTCTATGTGGTATTCAAATTTTCTCCTGGTGAGCACCTTTGTCAGAATATCTGCATCCTGATATTTCGTAGGAATGTACTAAAGCAACATGATTCTCCTCTGCACACAATCTCTAATATGATGGTACCAGATATCTATATGCTTAGATCTATCATGAAACACAGGATTAATCAAGAGTTTAATGCAACTCCAATTATCACAATGAATCACTCTCAGATCTAAATGAGAACCAAACAAACCAACCAAGATCTTTCTCATCCAGATAGCCTCACATGGAGCTTGACTCGTTGCCATGTATTCCGCTTCCACTGAATTGAGTGCCACGGATCTCTGCTTCCTACTATACCAAGAAATAGTTGTAGATATGATACTAAAGATCCCCCCTGATGTTCTCTTTCTATCTGTTGGACTTCCAACCCAATATGCATCCATGAAGCTATGCAACTTCACTTCATCTGTTTGTCTATACCATAAAACATACTCTGATGTGCCCCTTAAGTATCTCAGGACATGCTTACCTGCCTTCCAAAAGATCTTGGTAGGCTTAACCATAGCTTGACTCAACTAGTTAACCGCATAGAAAATGACCAGTCTCATGTTCACTAGACACATTAGCGAACCCACTAACTGTCGATAGACAATAGCATCCACTACCTCTCCAAAAGTAGCATCCTCTTTCCTCTAGTTTCCTGGAAGAGGAGTATCCATGGGTTTTCACCATGTGAAACCTACCCAAAGATGCACACTGCATACTCATAGGCACACATCATATGGCACACATCATTTTGTCACCGTCCCGCAATCCCTCATCCGTACATTGGAGGACTATTCCCAGACCTTGAACGCAAAATGTCCCGAAAACACTTGATGGCATCCTTCCGCATAAGGGGCATAAGGCAAGAATTCCCTCCCTCAAGAAAATTTTCCTTCGAAAATCCCAAAACTCATGTCTTGGCATTCCATGTCTTGGCATTGACGCGAGTAGACAGTATCCCCCGCGCCCAAATGGGGAAATATACACCTGGGCGTGTATCCGCGCTTTGTCCCCGTTTTGTACCCGACAAGCCTATTAAGGAATGTTTTTTGACATTAGAAAGTGGAAGTTTGATTCTAACAACTTCAGAACGAGTCATCAAAAATAGGTTGGGTTTTTTGGCTCCAGATCTCCCTAATTAGGAAGTGGCTTTCCACCACTCATGGAACCTTCCTAAGAGATAGGACTCTATGACATGATTATAGGGATCCCAAATTCCCTTCCTCCCTCTATAAAATCTAGCCCTCTCTATTTGCAAGCTAGCTGAACTTTTGGGAAGGAAATTATAGTTGAGTGAAAATTAAGAGCAGAGCTAAGGAGAACCCTGTGAGAGAGAGATTTTTGTCAAATCCTTGACGAGCTTTGTGAGACACGTCCCACTGGAATCCTATCGAAGGAATATCACGAAGTTAGAGCACCGGTTGTAATATTTATCTCGTATCTTAATATACATGACTCTGTTATTGGTTCCATGATTGTGTTTGTCCATTATATAATTCAATTTCATTCGTTCCTCTCTGACTGATCGATAGTTATAAAGTGTGAAATATTACGTTGCATGTTGTCTCTCTTCTTTGCATGTGTACAGGTATCTGGATGCAGCGAGCTCACGGATCGTGACCTGTCCAGATAGGAACGAAAGTGCCACTTCTTCTTTGACAACAGTAGTGAAGGAATCACGGTAAGAAATCTATCGCGATTATATCTTTTGTAACTAGGAATCAATAGCTTTGTGTGTTTCGATTGTTGCTAGACCCACTCTGGGGCTAGTGGGATCGCCTCTGTCCGTAGAGGGGATTTACCTCCATAAAAATTTGGTGACTCTGCTAGGGATTAGTGGGAGTTGGTCCTTCCTCCATTGGGTTGTTTTTGGATTTTGTTTGATTATTCTGCTTTTCTGGTTCACCTTCCTTGGTGTTAAACCCCTGTTCAGCCCCCAGAACACCAGATCTAGCCTCTGTTTGTCCATTTTCATAAATTTGTAGGGTAAACCTGATTGGCGCGGTTATTCCTCTTACATTCATGCCAACTTGCGCTAGTTTCTATTTAGGCACCCACGCCATCCCCTGTTTGGCACAGATTACAGCTAGAGAGGTGTGCCAACCCTAGTAGGTTTTAGGGTTTGCCTGTTTTTGGACTCTCTGAGCTTGAGTTTTGGTCCTGGTTTGTTTTTTCTAGTTGTTTGAGTGCTTTGAAGTCATTTTTGACTGTTTTTAGCCCTTGTCCTCAGGTTTTTTTCCCTTTTCTGTCAGTTTTTCATTTTACCCCTAGGGCTTCTAGGTGCTTCAGTGTGCTGAGCCTCCCATGGGAGTTTTGGGTCTTTGCTTTCCTAATCAACTTTGTTTCTGCTTCTTTGCATTCATATTGCTAAATCCAAATGATTCATTGCATTTACTGGGTGATTGTCCTCTCTTTCGTTCATTTTCGCTTTGTGTTGCTCCAAGCCTAGATCACATTGCTTGTTTGGGTCTCTTTCGAGATTCTTCTTCACTTTGAAGGATTTCGTCATCGGTTTGAGTCTTGATTGTGTTCATTTGAGTTGATTGAATTTGTTTTGTTTCATCTCTCTCTTTATCATTCTCAAATTGATTTTTTCATTATTTTTTCATTTATTTAGTGCCTTTTCTCTAATATATTGAAAAATACAAAAAAAATCTTTTGGATGTTTGATTAGCATAGTGAAAATTGAAAACTCTTTCGCATTACTAGTGTTGTATGATTCTAGAGAAAAGTTTTCCAATTTCATTAGCTTGCATTGGAATCGGTAGTGGATGTTTTTGTGTGTTCATTTCACTATCATTTGAAAGCTCTCAACTCTCCCGTAGATAGCTCTTCATTGAATGAAATGATATTTTATGGCATGTAGTTTGCATCTAGAGGTTTTATGAGATCCAACATTCGATAGGGCCTTGAAATCGAAACGTAAATTGAATATCAACTTCAAAATTTACTGAATTAACCTAAGGCAGCATTGAAACTTAACAGAACATCTAGTAGTCTAAGGTAGAGACGTGTTCCGGCATCTTTAAGCCTAGTATTTGTCGCTCGCCATCTGGCTATACACAGTGCTAGTACAGACTTGTGCTCCCCGTACCGTCACGTATATAAAGGGAGACCCCATTAGGTTGCAAATCCTTTATCCATAGGAAGCTAAGTCTGTCGCCTTTTACCCGTGATACACCAGACACAGCATTTGGGGAGATTACCTGCATGTACGTTAAGTCCTTGTTTGATTTCTCTTTCATTTTTACCAAGATGTGTATGGCAGTTCACGGATATCTGGTACACCCATTTACCTAGATTACCAGAGCCTTCACTTTGATCTTTACTGGCTCTTTTAACTGAAAATATCATCGAGCTCTTGTCCTTTCAAGCTCGTGTCCTACCTGAAAGCGATAGAGTCACCTTTTGCTTGTTTCCCGACTCTTAAAATATGAAACAACAAAGTCTGGTTTCAGTGTCTTAAAAATTAATCACCCACAAAATATTCCTGGTTAGAATTTTTTGTCCTTAGTATTTTATTTCAAGGTCGTTTCCGATGGAAAATTTTCCTAGGTTTTCCAATCAAGGAGTCCCCTCTGAAGGGAGTCCTAGTCCTTTTCCTACTTTACGAAATATTGGTGCTCCTTATATGGCCATGTTATCCCTCCCTGGGTTAACTGTTCGGTTGCCTATTTGGTTTTTTTCAACCTTTGTGGTCTCAAGTGTTCCAGCTACCATACCATCCACTCCTCCACCTGAGAAATGCCATGTTGATTTGAAGGTGGACCTTTCCCCTTCTTCGCCGGTTCCTTCGTCCTCATCTTCTACTTCGCCTGGTGAAAGATTGGATTCTAGTACCAGGTGGCTAAGAAGAGGAAGAAGAAGACTAAGAAGAATAATTCAGATAAGCGAGAGGCTAATTCTGCAGTTGTTGCTTCTAAAACACCTACTCTCGATGAACCTTCCAACCCTCCACGGAAAGTTAAGTTCCCTTTCATTTCGTGCCAGGGAAACCATCTTCTTCGAAATTTCCCTGGCATTTCCAAGGTGCTTGAAGTATGGTCCAACGGTCGTCCGCCGTTGCCTTTGGCTTCCGGGAGTCAGGTTGGGAGCACGTCTTCAACTAGCGCTGGTAAGACTCCTAAGAAGCAAGGTAAGCTCACCAATCCCTGTAAGTTGTGTGAAGGGCATCATGCCATTCACCTTTTTCCATATATGGATGAAGCCAAGAGAGTTTTGGACAACTCGACTGCTTCTGCACCATGCCTTTTGACTGGTTACAAGCAGCTTTCTCTGATTCCTCCAACATCTAATTCAACGATCAGTCAAGAGTCATCCTTGCTTGATCCCACTCCCCTAAAAATTCACCATCATGAATCCATCCCTGACCAACCATTGGTCGTGGGATCAGTTGAGCTAGCCCCATCTGCAGTGCAATAGGTCTTTTCCGTTGAGAGTGGATCTCATATCCCACATGTTCTTCTTGTTTCTTCATATTCCTTGGACTTGGAGAAAGATTCTCCTGTCCCTATACCTCAAGAAGCTGCTCCTCCGCCTCCCATGATGGAGGTCTCAGAGGATACCCCTCCCACCTCTGTGATGGAGGTCATGGAGGATGCTCCTTCTTTTACCATAACACCAGGGGAATACCATCTTGGTTTGATGGTAGCCCCTCCAAGTAGTTTGGTTGCCTCCTTTGATTGGGGTCAATTCGCAAGCTATCGCCTTCCTTCTTATGTGCCCTTTGAGGTTACGATACAGACATTTGGTCTAGTCGTGCCCAACACTATAATAGATGAAGGCGCATCTGTCAATATTTTTTCTTCCACTACTTGGCAAGCCTTCAGTTCACCACTGCTTGTGCCTGTTACCCAGGATTTGTTGGCATTTAACAGAGGAACTAGTCAACCATTAGGGATCCTTCCGAATTTGCATGTTACTTTGGGAGGGAAAACTGTCCATATGGACATGATGGTGGTTCCTGGCCCCTTGGAATTTAATTTACTCTTGGGCTGTGATTATACTTATTCCATGGGAGTGCTTGTCTCCTCCCTCTTTCATGTGATGTGTTTTCCGCACCAAGGTCGGATCGTGACCATCGATCAGCTTGCGTTATTTGGTCCTAATATGGAAGCTAGTCCACCATCATCCCTGCCGGATCTTTATCCGCTAGTTGTGTCATCCCCTCCGCATGTCAATTATGTGGCTACCTGTCCTGTGCCCATATTCAGTGATAGTGTCATTGTACATCGTGTGCTGGGGGCACTGGGTCCAGACTTCCAAGATGTTTTCCTTCCATCGGACGGGAAACCCTTGGAAGCTATGACTTCTTATTCATTATGATGAAGTCTCTCAGAGCATGGTTCACCTGCTTGTGTCAAACTCCTTAAACCATGAAACAAGGTCTCTCAGAGCATGGTTCACCTGCTTGTTTCAAGCTCCTTAAACCATGAAACAAGGTCTCTCGGAGCATGGTTCATCTGCTTGTTTCAAGCTCCTTAAACCATGAAACAAGGTCGCTCGGAGCATAGTTCATCTTCTTGTGTCAAGCTCCCTAAAAATGAAATAGGGTGTCGTGAGGATGGTTCGTTTATATGTCAACCTCATTAAAAAATGAATTAAGTTTTGAGGATAGTTCTTTTAATGTGTCAATCTCTTTAAAACAATGAAACACGTTCCTGTTCAATTCGAGTCTTTGATTAGAACTCGTAAAATCCCAGTCGAGTCTTTCACTTGATCTCATAACTTGAACCTTCACTGCATCTGCTTTGCATGTGCATTGAAGCTTGGGGGGCATGTACCTCGAATTTAGACACCATGTTGGGGGCATGCCCGGTTTTCCTTGTCATTTAAAGCATAGTTTATTTGGTGTTTTCAAGCTTGTGTAAAAATGAAAACTCATTTCAAGCATAGTTTATTTAGGTTTTAAACTTGCATAAAAATAAAAACTCATTTTCAAGCATAGTTTACATTTGTGTTTTAAGCTTGCATAAAACATAAAACTCATTTTCAAGCATAGTTTGTGTTTGTGCTTTTAAGCTTGTGTAAAGATAAAACATTTTGGTTTGATGCATTTTTGCGAACTTTTAACTTTTCCATTGGGTCGTTACTTATGCAAATTATTTAACTAATACATTAGATAAAATTGTATTAGAAATTTGCATAACATAGAAAACATCATCATATGAAAGCAAGATCCATGTAGAAAATAGATGTATATATATATTTCGAGTGTTTGCAACATGTGCATCATATAAAACCAAAAAAAAATATATGTTTGTTTCAGTTACATCCGGAGACGACATGTCTCTCAAAAATATGCAAATATTAAGCCTAGGTGACTAATAGGCATGGTGCTCATGGTAGCACATCACTGCCCGCACCAACCACCTCAGTAAGTGGTGGAGACAACTTGGCAACCCTACGGTGTGCCTGTAATAAGCTAGGGGGACATCAGCTAAATGAGCATAATCTGGAACTCCACGAGCGATCCCCTCTAGGTTCTATATGAGCTCGTCCCCCTTGCCCCCCTCGCCTTAAGGGTCATAAGCGAGAGGGGTCCTCCTCGCTATTGGTGAAATTCCAGCGGGCCTCTCCAGGCCAACATCTGCATACATATAGGATTAGCTGTTAGAACATGCATGTATACCCAAAAAATCATAAAACTCATAAAATTAAAAAGAGTCTTACCAAGCTTCTCATCCCAGTCCTCTCCCTCTGGGAGCGGAAGGTCTGGGTCCCCGGTAAAGTCGATGCTCGCATAGGGCCAGTCCTCCACGATGATCAACTGTCATCAAAGCCAGTCAAATAACTCGGGCCACCAGGACATCTGCTGGCCGCCCCCTACCCTGGGCATCAATGCCGCCCATCGAGTCATTCGTGTCTCTCTTAGTGGTGGATCTGGGACTATGGCCTCTTAGCACTGGAAAATAGGTATTCATTCCAGGAAGAAAGACACCAAAATCGACCCATATCCAAACTATTTCAATTTGGTATTCTTGCATTTTGTGAGTTATCGTTTAATGTTCATGGTCACGGCTGTGGCCCAGTCAAAGATAGTTGGGTTCATACACTCCGATGCAAGAATTAGTTGCGTCTTTGTAGCCTCGTGTGGTGCCTGCAATCTCGTAGCTCACACAATGGTGTGTAGCATTACTTTCATTGCTAGATTAGGGACGGTCTGAATGTCTACTTTCCCGCTCCCTGTTCCTTTGCGTGCCCCTAGGCACACCCTGTTCATGACCATTTCCATGTTTTCTCATGAAGGCCTAGTACCGGTCAAAATAGGGACTGGACCCCTGCGTGACAGTCCAGTGATGAAGTATACATCTGATACTTCGATCTCAAGTTCCTGGTCTCGAAGTTTGAATTTCTCCTCATCCTCATCCCAAATGCTGATGAGATACTGCAGTAGTTCGGGCTGAGCCCGGAGACATGGCGCCAGGAAGAATTTTTTCAGCCTGCAATTTCGAAGAGCATTCATACAATGCTCGTTTCCCATTTCCAGTTCATCCTCTTCACTATGTTCTCTCTCTTTCCATTCAATAACCATCCTTTTTGCTAGATACCTACATCAATCAAACATAGGAACGTTATAAACCTCCTTGGGTTTTCAAAATTACATTTCATTGGTTGTTTTTTGAGAAATTTTAGCTGGATATTGTGTTGCGCTATTGGTGCGGCTATTTGGCTAACAGTCACGCCAGCTGGCGCAACCTCTATGTAAAACAGAGCGGATTGGCGCAGGTCCGTGCCCAGAACCCGCGCCAACCGCGGAGCCCTAAAATTTGAAAATCCTTCCCTAAAGGACCTCGAACAATGATTAAATACAGTAAAATTTAACTTAAAATATGGACAAAGAGGTCAGCTCTTACCTGAACCTAACAGAAGTCGATTTCGTCCACTGGATTAGTCGCACTTGACGCCTGAAGATCGAGGCACAAAAGGGTCACTGTTGCTCTACAAAGAGGTAAAAAGTGAAAAGTAAATATTGTTTACCACTATTGGTCTTTTATAGCTTTTTCAAGTCCTAAATGGGTTTTTAACATGTTTTTCGATATATTTCTACATTATTTTCCTCGAATATGTTTTACACACGCCTTTTGGTGCAGCAACAAGTTTTTCACGTGGTTTTGACGAAGAGACGAGTTGTATTTTATACTTCTTCGGACTCGTTAAAAACTCGAAAAAGTCACTGTCAAAGTCACCTTTCAGCTCTTTTCTGACTCTCTAAAACTGAAAATATTGTCGAGTCAATTGTCGTTTTGAGCTCATTAAACTGGATGCGAAATGACATCTACCCAGTATACATTTACCCCTTTTTTGGACTGGGATAGATTATTTACAAAAAAGGAATACCCTAGCCTATCGCAACTAGGAGGTTTTCTTAGACACAATTTTCTACCTTTTCGGATCTGAGGAACTATCTACGAAATGGGACTGCTGGAGTTTTCTTTTCTGCCTTATTTTCAAACTCTCTAAATATGGAAAGATGTCGAGTCCTTCCTTTGTCAGTCACGTTGAAAATTGATGATATCAGACTCCATCGTAATGACGTTACTCGATTTTCTCCTTCCTAGGGCTCGTAAAATGTACTAGGTTGGATTTGTCTGAAGAACAAACTTACATCGCAAGCACATGCTATCTCCTTCAAGCTTGTTTCCAAAAATAATTGCGGTACTCGCAAAAAATGGTGGGGTAAAATGGAACCAATATTATAGTCGTGTCGGCAGTATGTCACTCTTGAACATGGCACTTGTTTGCATTCGTGTCAGGTTGGGGACATCTCATCTCGTTATATGCTTGCCTTCATGGGTTTGGGTAATCTCTTTTGACCGCTCATCTGCTCTTTTCCACATCACCATGACCTCAAATCCCTTGATGTCAAATACTGCCAAATCCAGTGTCGTGCCGCCGATATGTTCAAGGGAAGTTGGCCTCTACAATTTTCAACCTCCCTTTGATTCTCTATTGGTCTTGATTCACAAACATCATGTTCCTTTGTCTCGTGTCAATGATGTGAGAAACATTATGGCCCACCTTCGATCAAGGTCACTTCCTCTCGACTTCATCTCATTATCCAGGAATTTGACCTAGAGACTCCCTCCAGGTACCTTGGAGCCTTCATGCCTCAATGGCAGGTTCTGCACATTCGACGTAAGGTTTTTATTATTGGCCTTCGATCGGATGATTCTGTGGGTGTTCAACGCCAGATCACTGTTCACATTCCATAGATTGTGTTATCACTCAAATTTTCCTTGAAGTTGTGGAAAACGAAAGTAAATCCGAGGTAACCACAAACCAACCTTCAGATACAGAATCTAGCCAATCTGTATCCAGAGAGGGCTCTCTCTTTAAAATTTAGCTTTGTTCTTAGAAAATATTAGGCTAGTTATAAGTCCAAGAGTTTTGTTTGAATTTGAATGGTGGAATCCACCAACTGAGGGAAAGAATGAGTATTTTAGGCCATTGGGCTATGGATTCAAAAAGATGGCTTTGCTGGATTAAGTTTTTACACAAAAGATGGCTTTGTAGGGCAAGATAGCCAAAACAAAGAACAATTTTAGAAATTAAAGTGAATGGAATGGATTTTTAAATGGATGAAAGGAAATTAAGAATCTTTCAACATGTTTAAATGAGGGAAAGTGAGTGATTACCAATAAAGAGAAATTAAGAATTCTTTACTAAGTAATCAAATGCTTAAACCAGAGAAACAAGAGCAATTAAGAATTCATTGTTTATAACCAGTTTAGAAGAAAACATTTAGAATAATAACAATTGAAATCAGAGTACACTTAAGAAATTTCTGATTTAATCCTTTTTTGTTAATTATTCAGAAATGAAACACAGTGATATAGTAAACATATATAAAACTTAAAACACAGGATAGAAATGACTTATTGAACTGTAGTCTGACACATGAATCCTGCAAAAAGTCTTGAGCTTCAATTCATCATCCAGCAAGCCACAAAGAAATTTCTCCAAAGCACTTTTATTCCAAAAAGTCAATGTTACAGCAAAGTAGAAGAATCCACCCAAAATACTTCCAAGAGTGAAGTATTTATACAAATTCTAAACTAAAATATCTTGAAAAAATATCAAGATTAGTTCACAAATCTCTCCAACTATTTTACATAAATAGAACTTAAGTAAAGGACACTCAAACTAATGCATATATTTGGAACTATTTTGTATGGATAGGTGATGACAAAGAGGAGAATTCGAATTTGATCCAACTCTTAGTTGATGATAAGGCATCCAAGTCACTAACTGCTTCCTTTCTTTGTGCATTCTGCTCCAACAATTCTGCAAACTTGGGGTCCAATGATATATTTTTATTTCTCAATCCGTAATAGATATGTAATAATTGAAAGAGGTTATTGTGGACTAATATGTTGGTGAGATAAACCTCTTTTAGTTTCCTAAAATTCCTCTCCAGCTGTGCAAAATAGGCTCTGTAACAGTATGTTTAAAACAGAGTTTTACAGAGTCTGAAAAATAGCCTGTAAAGATGTGCATGTATATCTCATTCTGAAATCACTGTAAAAAACGTGAGATAGGTTTTTGTAGATGGGTCTCTTAGGAACAAAGACCTCCTTCATTTTTGTATTATGTATTTTTTCTTGGCCACAATATTCTCTGCAAAATGATGACTTAACTGGAATTTTCTGCAAAAAGTGCTTTCCAACATTGTTTAATATTTCCAAAACCATAATAGCTATTAGAATAGTGAGAGAGGTTTTTGTAGATGGTCCTCTTAAGAAAATAAACCTCCTTCAGTGTTTCAAAATTCATCTTGGATTGATCACAATAGTTTCTGCAAAACAATGACTAAAACATGCAATTTCTGCAAAAATATTACTTCTTGTTGTGTTTTTCATCTTTTCACTTTTTTGTTATTTTGACTGTTTTACTTTCACTTTAGACAAAATTTAATGTTGGTTGGTGAAAGTGTTTTCATATTTGTTTAACCCTTAATGTCTTCATGTTTACTTTCACTGTTTACTTTTTACTTTTTACCGCTCGATTTTTTATCTGTCTTCACTTTGTCATGAATTTGTATGTTCTGTTTTGTAATTGTCTTCCCTGCTATTTATCTTCATGCTAGCTAATTTACTTGACTTGGTCTTCAATCTGATACTCTTTAATCCTGATACTCTTTAGCCCTGATACTCTTTGATTGTTCTTTACTGTGTCCTTTTACCTTCAATGTGTGGTTTAGATTTTTACTGTCTGTTTCAACAGTAAATTGTTTAATATCCTTTTTCCTTTTCTTGTCTTTCAATTGTATGTTTTATCTTCCATCTCTGTTTGAAAAGATTTGATAACACTCTTGGAGTAAAAAAGTCTTATGACTAGTATTAAGATTGTTTATCCAAGGATGTGGTCTTCTGATCACCTGTAAAACAAAACAAATTGTTAAGAAAACATTGGTTTGCATGGGAGGTCGAAAAGGTTTCATTTGATTTTGAGAGGTCTGTGGAGTGAATTTAGAATGATTTTTGGGAGGTAAACCATGCTCTAATTGGTTAACAGAGGCTTCAGGTGGCGCAGCTGGGTTACAAAGTGTTTTACTGCACAATCAGGTGAAAATGAGCAACACTAGGGTGTTTGTGTTTAAACGGGTAAACGGTTGATATTGGCGGGTAAGATTTGAATGAACAGTGAGTTGAACAGGTATTGGTTATGGTGGAAGAACCTTGGAATACTCGACTGCAATTATCTTCAGCAAAATAACGGTCGGCTAGCTTCAACAGTTGATTTTTGAAACTGGTTGCATGGGAGACTGGTTCGTGTACGAGATAATGAAAACGACGCGGGCAGATTTGTTTTATTCACAAAGTCAAAAGGTTGGCGGGTTTTTAATGATGAAGTCAACAGGTACGGTGGTTTTGTCACAGAGGGCAGGCGATAAGTGGTTTCTTTCGCACCACTTTTGAGGGAAGGAAGTTTTGGGCGGAGAGGCAGCGAATCCATAGAACGGTCCACGAGTGGCCATCGCACTGTTTGGAAACCGCTGTCATTTCGCGCGTTAACTTTCGGATCGGAGATGGCCAGCAAAATTGACAAGAGTCGTTGATCTTGGAGCGGGCAATCTCACGATGGACGAGACAGGGAGTTGATAGGGTTTTAATGGCGCGGGCCTGACGTGTTTATTTATCAATTAATTGCTTCGGGAATGTTTTGATTGGTGGGTTGTTTTTGTTTTAAACACGTAAAACATGTTTAAAAGTTTTTCCATATATTTTTTATTATACAGTAATTAAATCAATGCAATTTATTTACCATAGGGGGGCGGGAATAATATTTAAAGTTATATTTTAGCCAAAAGGGGCATAATGTGGGTTTTTTATTTGAATAAGTGGGAATAAAATATTTTTGGCTAAAATAGTTATAATACGTGGGTTTTGGGGATATTATTATAAAAGGAATTATATATAATAGGACAAGATCATTTTTTATGGGAGTTAATACATAAGTTAGAGTTAATATGACAAGGGGACAGGGTGAACTCAAAATTCTTTAATATAACCAAGAAAGTGAAGATTGTTAAAGAAAATTGCGTTATTATACTTTCATCACTTAGACTTAGAATAAAAAGTAATTTTGAGGGCTTTTCATGAAATATTGAAGGATTTTCCTAAGTAAAAATGGGATTTTACTTAGGAAAAGTTTTTGAGAGGTGAATGAATGTGATAATGGATGATTTCAAGTACTTAGGTTTTTTTTTAATTATTGGGCCGAGGGTCCGGTCCCTCCAAAAGTCAAGGAAATGCCTTGAGCCCCTTTAATCTTCAAATACCTTAGCACTTAGGGGAAATTAGTGAAATATTTAGGGAAAAATGAAGGGGAAGTTAATAATCTTGACTTTGCTTTGCTGTGAACTTTTTCCAATGTAGTATCTGCCTTTGCACTTGTGATGAAAGTAAAATTGAACACATTTGGAACCATCATTCATCACATGTAATTCTGCAACAACATCTACCTACCCTACCTACTTTACTCTACCATTTTTTCTTCTTTATTAGGGTGCACTTAGACTGGAAAACCCTTATCAATCTTCTTTTTCTTTTACATGGCAAACCTATCTAAGTCTACACTTATTACATCCAAGGGCTCAGATTAAACTGTTGAGCACCTATTATTAACTCTACCTATCTACTTATCTGCCAAGATTAAACTGTTTGGCCAAATATTTATTTTCTATTCTACAACATGAAATTGAAAAATGAATGAGTCAAGTTTAAACAGTTTGACTCTTCATAAATTGTGGCAAAATTTTAACAAGCTGCACACAATTACTTATTACAGAAAATGAAATAGTAGTGGCATTTAGACTTGCACACTTTCCTAGTCTATTTTTTGTTTGGGGTTCATTTCTTTCATTTTTTTGACCATTTTATTCTTTTCACCCTTTTGATTTTTCTTTTAGGGTATACCCTCTTTACATTTTTTAAATTTTTTTATTTTTTGATTTTTTGAGAATATGGAACACCTTTGCAACAAGAAAAAGGTTTGAACATATTGCATAGTTCATCAAGTCAATCATGAAAAATGACACCTATTGGTATAGGAGTCTAACAGATTGTACCTCTTGTACCTTGAGAGCCATTGTCATTATTGGTGGTTTCTCTCACGTCTGTTAACAGTCTTCATCATTGGCTGGTAATCAGACGATGTTTTTGCATGTTCGACTTTAGCTCATTTATTCACATGCTCGAACTTGTACTTTATTCAGGTCGAGAAGGAGTGCAAGACCCTGGATCTCGTCTCATGAAATCTAGGCTACGGGTTCTTTGTGGATTATTATGACTTATTACATAACATTTTTGGATGGCTGCGACCATACCTGAGTCTACTTGTTGATCCTTATTTTACAGGATGGTTGCGTCCATACCTTGGATCTTATTTTGTACACTTTATTATGGATGGTTGTGCCCATACCACATATCATGTATCTGATATATTAGTTGCATTTGTACTCACAGGTCTTCCGACGACAGTGTTTTCAGTTGAACACGTTCTAATAAATCATTTCACCCCTCCCTATCTCTCAGGCCTCATGCTTTAGGGGGCATCTGTTACACAGCATTTTTTCACCGTCCCTACAACGCCTCATACTGTACATTGGAGGACTATTCCTGTGACCTGTGAATAGTAAAATGTCCTAAAAACACCTTGTTGGCATCCTTCTGCATAAGGGCGAGAATTCTCCTCAATAAAATTTCCTCTGAAAAACCCTAAAAACCCATGTCTTGGCATTGGCGTGAGTAGATAGTTCATCCCTCGTGCCAATGGGGAAAATATACACTAGTGGGCGCGCCAGTTGGTGCTCTATCCCTGTGTTGTACCAGCGCCAAGCCTATTAAGGAATGTTTTTTAACAATAGAAGGCAGAATTTTGATTCTAACAACTTCAGAACGAATCATCAAAAAGAGGTTGGGTTGTTTGGCTCTGGATCTCCCTGATTAGGAAGTGGTTCTCCACCACTCATGGAACCTTCCTAAGAGATAGGACTCTATCCCATGATTATATGGATCCCAACTTCCCTTCCTCCCTCTATAAAATCCTGCCCTCTCCATTTGCAAGCTAGATGAACTTTTGGGAAGGAAATTATAGCTGAGTGACAATTAAGAGCAGAGCTAAGGAGAACCCTGTGAGAGAGAGAGTTTTGTCAAATCCCCGACGAGCTTTGTGAGACACGTCCCACTAGAATCCTGTCGAAGGAAGATCATGACGTGAGAGCACCGGTTGTAATCTTTCTCTCGTATCTTAATATACATGACTCTGTTATTGGTTCCATGATTGTGTTTGTCCATTATATAATGCAATTTCATTCGTTCCCCTCTGACTGATCAATAGTTATAAAGTGTGAAATATTATTTTGCATGTTGTCTCTCTTCTTTGCATGTGTACAAGAATCTGGATGCAGCGAGCTCATGGATCATGACCTGTCCAGCTAGGAATGGAAGCACCACTTCTTCTTCGACAACAGCAGCGAAGGAATCACGGTAAGAAATCTATCGCAATTCTATCTTTTGTATCTAGGAATCAATAGCTTTACGTGTTTCGATTGTTACTAGACCCACTCTAGGGCTAGTGGGATAGCCTATGTCCGCAAAGGGGATTTACCTCCACAACAACTTGCCTTGAAACACAAAAATTTCACCATCTCACTACCATATTTCCAATCCAAGGAAATAATGAAGGAGGCTCATATCCTTCATCTCGAACTCCCTTGCAAGGTCTTCCTTTCATGAGTGTATCAATTTATCATCACCAGTCAATATTAAATCATCAACATAAAGAAAAATGATTAAAAGCTTACCATCCACCAAAATTTGGTATAGGATTGCATCTGCTTCGCTTTTGGTGAAGCCCAGTCCGATGAAATAGGTTTCTATCTGAGTGTACCAAGCACGAGATGCTTGCTTCAACCCATACAGTACTCGTTTGAGTCAGAACACATGCAACTCGTTGTTGAAGATCTCAAAACCTTCAAGATAATCTATGTACACCTCTTCCACAATGATCCCATTGAGAAACGCAGGTTTCACATCCATCTGATGAATGCGCCAGCCCATCTATGCTGAGAGATCAAAGATGGTCCTTATGGAAGAATACCTTGTGATAGGTGCAAAGGTCTCTTCATAATCTATCCCCTTGATCTATGAGAAGCCTCGGGCCACAAATCTGGCCTTGTATTTCTCAACACTCCCATCAACAGCTTTATTTTCCTTGTAGATCCATCTCGAACTTACCAACGATTTATCAACCAGCCTTGGAACAATTTCCCAAGCATTGTTTTTGACCATGGAGTCATACTCCTCCACCATTGCATCTACCCATGTGGGCTCCTGAACTTCTTCCTGAAAGGAATATGGTTCAGTCACAAGACATTTTCTCATGAGATCCATGTATCCAATAAATCAATTAGGAGATAGTCTTTTTCTGCACTGTGAAGTAGGGACTCCTACATTGTGTGCAGCATAAAGTCTCAGCCTATCAGCTTTTGTATTACGCCTTCTGCCAGTTCTGATGGTTGGCTCTGGGTGAGTGGACTCCTCCACTCCATGAACCTCCTCCTGTGTTTGATCCACATCTAGAGACTCATCTTTGGGAACCAACAATTCCTCCTCTGCATGCAAGTCTAGCTCCCTCTCAAGCAACAACCACATGGCTTTCCCCTCGTCGAATTTTATATCCCGTCGCACCATAGTCATTCGACTGTTTGGAAAATACACACAATAATTATGGGGGTGTTTCTGTGTACCCCAAAAAAATCCCAACTCCAGTAGTCGGCTCCAGCTTCTTCCTGGCATCCTTGGTCACATGCACATAAACAGATGAGCCAAAAATCTTAAAGTGTGAAACATCTGGTTTCTTACCAGAGAAAGCTTCTTCAGGTGTACTCATGCCAAGTACTCTATGAGGGCAACGGTTTTGCAAATAAACCACAGTGTTGCATGCTTCCGCCCACAAATTCATTGGTAGGCCTTGATCATGCAACATCGCTCATGCTACACCCATGATCGTTCTGTTCTTCATCTCCGCAACCCCATTTTTTTGTGGGTTATGAGGAACTATGAGTTATCTTCGAATTCCTTCTTTGCTGCAAAAGTTCTTGAATTCGTTAGAGATGTATTCGCCACCATTATCACTCCTCATAGCCTTCACTTGCTTCCCCGAATCTTTCTCCACCAATGCCTTAAACTCACAGAACTTTGAGAATGTTTAATCCTTCTTATGCATGAAAAAGATCCATCATTTACGAGAAAAATCATCAAAAAAATAACATAGTACTTATGTTTTATTGTTGAAGCAACCGAGAACGGTCCACACATGTCTATGTGAACTCTCTCAAGGATGCCCAAAGCATGATTCTCCTTCTCATGAAAGGTGGACTTTACATACTTCCCCATGGTGCAACCCTTGAACTGATCTAACTAAGCAAGTGTTCCCATTAGAAGTCCAGTAGATATTTACTGCATGACTTTCAAGGTTCCATGATGAAGATGGCCCAATTGCCTGTGCCATAATTTTCCCTCATCTCGGCTCACCACTTTTTCAGCCTTTCCCATCATGGCAGCGCAACCATCTACCTCCAGCTTGTAGAGATTCTTAACTCAAATCCCTATCCTCTTGTAATGACCTATTGTTTTGTGTCGTAGGAAATCTTTTCCATCGCTGAAAACAACGTGATAGCCTTTTTCCTCCAACATTGCAACTGAGACCAAATTTTTCTTCAGACCTGGAACATGCATAACATATTTCAATTGAAATGTTTTACTTGAATCCCTCTGAAAGGTAATGGTACCAATGTCGGTCTCACTGTACCATCTGTCATTTCCCATCTCTATATGCATTTGGAGATCTTTCTCCTCCAAGTCACTGAAAAGTTCCTTATCTCTCGTCATGTGAAAGGAAGCGCCACTATCCAAATACCACACTGATCCCAATGCACTTGACACCATGCATGCGACCAAGGAGAATTCAAGCTCAAATTGTGAGGCAAGGGCCTCACAAACTGCAGCTCTAGTAGCCTTCTTGTTCTTCTTCTTTTGTGGATAGTTAGTAGCAAGATGCCCGTGTTTGTCACAGTGAAAACACTTCACCTTGGACATATCTAGCTTCTTGCCTTTAGACTCAGATTTAGAATGGAATTTCTTCCCCTTCCCCTTCTACACCTTGGAAGCCAAAGCAAAATCCTCTTAATCATCATGCTTTGATGAAGACCCATCTCTAATGTTCTGCCTGAACTCCTCCTGCACCAGATCTGACCACAGTTGTTCCCAATCCAGCAATTTTTCTCGTTCGTTGACAGAGTCTTCATAACTATTCCAACTCTTAGGAATTCCCAAGAGAGCCAAGCTCACCAAATCATCATCAGCAACAGTTATTCCCACGCTCCCCAATTCATCCCGACATTGGAAAAACTTTGTGAGATACTTTGGAATGGTGTCGCCCTTTTCCATCTTGATCTTTCTGAGTTTATCTTTGAGCGCCAATTTCCTATGGTCGCTGCTACTTTGGAATAGATCTGTCAAAGTCTTCCACATAGCATATGGTGTGGCTTTCCCATGGAGGCTTGAGACAATGTGGTCTCATACTCCATCAAACAGGATCCTCCTCATGTTTCCCACTTTCTTTCGCCATGCATCAAGATTAGCAGCATCTGGCTTAGGAACATATTTTTCCATGAATTCCTTCAAGCCATTGTCTTCGAGTACCACCTTCATCCTGTCCTTCCAAGCAATGTAGTTTGAGCTTCCCTCGATTGCATACTCTAACCTCAATCCATTGAAAGCCATTTCGATCTTGAATCAACTGTAGCGCCAAGAAAGTCTTTCTACAAATTCGAACTCTTTCCACCAACAAACTCAACTCCTGCTTCAAAATTTCAATTCCCTATGCTCTGATACCATGTAGAAATTTAATACACACTAGTACATATGGTCAAAATTCTGACACTTTAGTTCCGACACTTGTGACGTATTGTCGGAAATTTCCCCAATTTTTCTCATTTTTTTTAATCCCGCCAACATGCATCGCTCTAGCAACGTTTTTGGAGTATCGTCATAACAACAACGTTTAGGGAAATTGTAGAAATACTGACGTTTCAGGAAAAACCGTCAGAATACCAAATTTTAGGAGACATACGTCAGTCTTGCAATGTTTAGGAGACATAAGTCTGTCTTGTGACATTTAGGGATACCATCAGTCTTGCAATGTTAAGGGTGAAACCATTGGAATACTGACTTTTAGGAGACATACATTGATATTGCGACGTTTAGGGATACAGTCGGTCTTGCATCATTTAGGGCCAAGTGTCAGTCTTGTGACTTTTAGGAGCCAAAACGTCGGTCTTACAACGTTAAAGGAAAACACATGGAAATTTAATTTGGCAGCTACTCTAAAATCTTAATCAACCTATTCAAATTTATTTTCCCGCTCTGCTTTTTTGGTGCTAATTCCGCTTGTTCGTTTTCTTAACGGAGAATATTCTCAGATCTAGGGATGAAGTTGTTGCGCGCTTGTGTTATCTTGATGCAGACTTTTATTCGTACAATCTTCATCAGCTAGAAGTTGCATAGAAGTTGAAGAAAAACACTCTACCGTGTTTCTTGTATAAGTATAAAAATTTATCATCGGTCGACACGCTGTCGTACCTGCTTTTCCCAACCATGGGTCACCTGGATGCATGTCTGAAGAAGGTTGGAAATAACAGGATTGCTTCTCTTATTATAGTTGCAAGTGCAGTCTCGTTTGTTATTTACTTCTCCTTTAAATTGTCAGAAGGTCAAGAAACAGTAGAGAATCACAGGCTTAGGAGAAATTTTAGCTTTCATCCAAACTCCCAAGCTATTGGCAGTTTGGCTCCATTTGCTTCTCCTTTGCAAAATACTTCTAAAATAGTAAATCATGGAGACAAAATTAGTACTTCAGAAGTCTGGTGTGGCAATAATCTTAGTGTAGACAGTGATGGCTGCAAAAATGGTAAAATTTTAAGCCAGAATCACACTGGTGAGAATTTGGTCTCTAGCACAGGACAACTAGAGAGATATCTAGAGCATGTTGGGAAAACAATATCTCTACCAGTAAATCTATCTCAAAACATCTCGGAATTTGGCAAAGTAATCGACAGAAGGACTTATGGCAAAGTACATACAGTCACAAAGAACGAAAACCCACAAGTGCAGTGTGATAAATATTCGGGGAAATGGGTTAGGGATGCTTCGTATCCTCTTTACCCTACTAGAGAATACCCTTATATGAGCGGCGTGTTTGACTACAAAGGGAGAATATTCTCATATATAGGGATGAATTTGTCGTGCACTTGTGCTATTTTGATGCAGATGTTTATTCATACAGTCTTCATCAGCTAGAAGTTGCAGAGAAGTTGAAGAAAAACATTCTACCGTGTTTCTTGTATAAGTATAAAAAATTTCCCTATAAGGGGGCATTTCATGGTGTTTTTTGTATGGCAGTATTTAGGTAGTCATTCTTTCTACCCCCCAAAAGGTTGCAGATATATTTTCCCTTAAGGGGTCTCTATGTTATCTGACAGAAAAATTTTCGTTGATTGGAATAGAGATATTCTTTATTTATTTTTTCTAGTGGCTAGGTTTAACTTATAGTTAATTTATTTATGTACTGCAAGTATAAACCCTAGCTCCGCACACCCCATATTTTGTTATATTTTCTACCGCGTTGTCTCTGAAAGTAAAGAGTTATGGATCCTCTTGTTTCAGGTGTGACTATGCATTCAACGACCTATTTTACACATAAAACATTATGGCTTTCACAGAATGTGTTGTGTTGTAGTCCTAGGGTTTAGTTTTCCTTTTTTTAGTAAATTATAAAGCTTCTTAACACTGAAAATGTTGAATATTCCATTCCAAGTATCGAGTGTCCTCCTCCACCCAGGCCTGGAATTACCCCTCCTCCAGCCGGTGGTGGTGCCCCTCCTATATACGATGCACCTCTTCATATGCAACTGAGACCTGACATGCCGCCTCCACCGCCTGGTCAGCAGCAGTAGCAACAAAAACCACCTCCTAGACATCAGTAGCAGCAGCTATCAATTGAATCATGTATTTTGTTAATTTCCCTGCATATTTTTGGTATATGAGAACGTCTTTTTATGATTTCCAGCAGGATTGAAAAACTAATTTCACCATTTCAAGTCATGATTATTTGAATATTTTTCATTCTAATGATAAAATGATTTAGCAGCTCCAGCCGAGGAAAGCGCAAATCATCGCAAACATTAAACTTGATAATCCTCCTCCAATTTACATTAAGTGAAGATAATTTCATGGCAGAAATTAATAGGAAGAGATTTTGTAGAATTTGTAGTTAGTTGAGCTACTACACTTTGCCTTTACTTTGATTAAGTTGATAGTACTGATTATTTTTTTTTAAATCAGGGACCTTTTTCAAGAGTCATTTTTATTTGTATAGAACATTCACAAAATCATTTTATTCTAGCCTTACAAACCTATTGTATTTGATATTAGGTGTATTCCTTATTAATCACCATATTCCATGCTGAAAAGCTAAAAAAATTTGCCTTGATTGAATATTTGTACATATACATTTTCTTCTGTTTAGGAAATAATAGGTTTTAAAACCATTTCACTGTGCGGTTACCATATTATATACATTTTTGGGCATAAAATGTTTTCTTTAATTATTAATATAACAATAATGTATAGACAGGGTATTTTCTTACAAAAGTAGGGTGTTGTGTGGCGCTCACCACAAGCTTAGGTATACCATGTGAAAGATGCCTTAATAACAGCCATAACTACCTAAGGGCATAGAGGTTAACAAAACCGCCACCTGGGCATATCCAATAACGCTAACATTCCAAAATTTCCAAATGGCACTTAACCATTAAAGCTGATAAAGTCTTGCCTTATGGTATGAAAATAAATAAACACTTTTTTCAAATCCTAAAGGATTTGTTGCTGGGTTGAGCCTGCATCAAGATATTTTTTGTTGTCCTTGGGAGTGGGCCTCCAGCCATTATTGGTTGATTCAACATTAGTTATAGTAGGCCACTGCCCATCATTTGTGACTTGTCTGTTTCTGCAACACCACCAATCACCCACTGGGGCATATTATTATCTTTGTAACCTAGCCTTTGAAAATTTACCTTGATTCTTCTCTATTTTACACGTTCAATGCACAATATTATGCAATGCATCCTATTCTTAGCCTTTGCAGCATAGGTAATTCATAAACATGTAATCTACAAAAGCAAACACAATATCACATAACATTTATCTTTGAGAAATGACACCAATTGGCTTCAAACCTAGATGTTCCACTCAACAATAGACTATGCTACTCATATCGCTTAGTAGTGGGTCATCCCCGTGTTGTGGTCAAGACTCTATCGTGGTAAAAGGCTACCTAAGCCAACTATGGTCCATAGTTGCACCAATATGGTAGCAGACCAAGGTACTTGATTCCAACATCTTCCAACTAACTTTCTCTCATCCCCCATTTGCCTTCACAACCCACGGTAGTGCACCCCTTCCTCTGCACTCGTATTCCATTAGGTTGTGGCACTACAATCAAAGGTTTCCAACTCAGAGTGGCTAGGGATGTTCCAAAGGCCCATGGCTTCTAGGAGTTCCAAATCCACCTAGGATTGATAGGGTATGAAATTCACATCGTCATACAACATTGGCTGGAGTTGTAGAGAAACCTCAGGGTGGAGACAAAATTTTGGATCCCCTAAGACAAGTAAGGGTGGGGATGTATATCTCTGGTTGGGAGGAAAATTTTGAAACATATCCCTATGCCCATCCTAAGGTGTATCAATAACTATGATACCCATAACTTATTCAATACAACACTCTGCAAAATATGGTTACAAAATGGCAATCATTGCCTAAAATTTAGGACATATTGAAGCCATATTCAAGCATGGATTATGTTGTATATTTAACAATTGTGGCAGAAATTGCAGTCGCGACAATGTTGTAAATAGGTATGGGTTTGTGATCTTCAACGTTGTTGTACATCTAGATCCCATATTTATATATATGAAAGGTGCCTCCATAGGTTGAATGACCAACACAGAAGACATCAGACTTGAAGTAAGGCATTAGTTCCCCTTAAGACTAGGTCACCATACCTGAAATAGTGGTGCCTGACACTTGAAGTAATTTATGATATCATAATAATATACAATGTCGTAGATGCAATTTAATTTCATTCTAGCCTTGGACATGCTCCAATCTATAGGCATATAATTTGGCAATGACTTATAATAACCCTGTCCCTGACATCTACATGGACAGACTCAGATATCATTTATAGATTTTAGTCCCTATAATACCCAACTCAAGTCCAACTCTCATGCCCTCATAAAGAGCTAATTAGTTCATGGATGCCTTTAGTATGGAGCTAAAGAAGAGACTGTCAGGATTTCCTTGTGTCCCTGAATCTGTTAATAAAACAGAAGGGCTTACTCACAGTGCCAGTTTTGCCACCTGCTAGATTGAGGATTTGGCATATAGCCAAGCATATGCATAACTCCCTTCATCGGCAAGCCATCTATCTCGTTACCTTGTGGAGAGACGAGTTTTATTACAAAGGTTTATGTTCACTAGACCAAAATCACAACTATAGGCTTTCAATTCATTTGTGTTGTTTTATAAGTGCATTTATTTTCTCAAGTTACAAGTATCCAAAACTCACAAGGAGAAGTTTTGATAAAAACCAGCTAACATGATATGAAGCCATTGTGTGTACAGAATAAGACAGGATTCATGCTGCTACTGAGCTCTCTTTAAGAGCATAAGAAACACAACAAGAACACTCACGTGCACTGTGCTCTTTTCTATGTGCATTCAAAACCCACTACGTAATATTTCTCTTTTAACACATTTTATCAAGTAGGGTGTGTGTATCAACCAGGTCTTTGCACTAGGCATACATGTTAATGAGATATCCTGATTTACTGCCAAGTGGAGTCAATAAAAGCTTCTATCCATGACTAAAAATGGTGACATAATATATCATCCTCTTTCTGTTCTTTGGTCACGGAGTCTTAAGTTCATAACACGAATAGGCAAATTTGTTCAGTCTATTTACAATTACACTATTCAACAGTATCTCCTTGTAAGTTATTCCAAATAGACAGTTTAATAATTAGGGAGCATGGAACCATATGTAGTAGCAAAGGGTTTCAATACAACGCCATTGTTTATGATTCTCCACAACTGGCTGGTTCAGACACCAATTTAGTTCACGTGTTTTAACAACCAATTGGTAAGCAGTGTGTGCTAGATGCTCATTCCACATTTTTTCAAACCATTTACTAGTATCCCAGAGGTCCAATGAATTAAACTGGGAGGCTCTAATACCACTTTGTGGTTTACCTGACCTCCTCTATAGCTCCATCAACAGGATGGGGCACTTAATAATTGAAATTTTTACTTTAAATCCTACAGAACTATGGACTAAGAACATACAAAACATGGGCCCATGATTTCAACCAAATTCTACATCCTTCTATTGCAGTTTCATGCTATCTATGTCACTTAACTCACGAAATTCAGTAAATAATTATGTCGTGGCTTAGTCCATAGTGTAAATCTACTAATTACAACAATGGTATAACATAGCAGTTGTAAAAATTAAACTTGTCTATCACCAGAGCTGAACCACATTGAATGGATGTCAAGGAACGATTTTCCTCCCAGCTATATGCAATCCATTAGGATATCCCCCTGAGTTGGGGTCATGGAATGACACAGGCAAAGAGTCTTCTTTATTTTCCACTCTCCAAAACACAGCACTCTAGCATAATTACATTGCACTCACAGTAACACAAGATACCCATGATGTGTAGAAAATTCCATGAGGGAGTGCGTACCAAGTGATGGAAAAGAACAATGACAAACAATTCCATCTCCAGTTCAAATTTTCCATTTTATACCCCCCTTGCATGGTAGGCTAGTTGTCACCACATAAAAACCTAATTTGCATAGATAGCTAGGTATCCTTTCTCTAATACTGAATTACTTCGTAAAGGGGGTATATAATGTTTGAGTCAGCAGGGGAAATTCATGTGCCCCTCATCTTCACTCTATCCATTTGCCATCTGTCAGCCCATGTTCGTTCCCATGTTCCCCTTGGCTATTCTATGTTGCGTATGTTAATTTATCAAGGACACTGACATATTCACATCATTATCACAGGCCTCACCCAGGCCTTATTAACATCATATTTCATGGTCTAAATGATACACATTCACTAGCGGGGTCTTGGCCTTGGGCCCTCGTTAGGAATCATTTTACATTATAACTTTATATTTTTGCATATAAATTTTGTATACAAGTCGTTGGTACCCTTGACTCAGTACCAAGACAGAAGTTAATCATATATGCTAAACTACACATATACATATTCAAACAATTATTTGTGGAAGCGTGTTATTACAACTGCAGGAATAAAACAATTTTCTTTATCAAAACAAGCAATAGAATAAAGAGAGAGGAATAAATACACAATGCTCTTAGTTTAAGCACAAGACCCAAGATACAGCTTAAAAGCTCAAGATATTTGAGATAATATTCCACCCAGAGGACGATAACCTCTGGTTGTTCTTCGCAAGTGTAAAGCTAAGCTCAAACATCTCTTTTGATGCTCGTCCTAGTTCCCAAAATCCGACAAGCTTCTCAACAATATTACTACTGCCTTGGATGTGGACCTAATCTTGGGTATCTGTCCATAATCTCTGAGCCAATTTCCATTTCCTCTGCTTTGTGTCCAAGACAACACCCCATTTCTCACATAAGGTCTCTCTCTCAACAACCATTAATTTCCTTTGCATCTTCCTAGCAAGTATTTCTCTTTCACGCCTCAAAGCTCGAATACTGCAAAATCCACAACTTATTTTTCATGTGGATTGGTGCAAACACTTGGAAGGATTATTAGAATATCATGCATATTACATTATCAATATACAATACAATAAAATTTGTGGCAAAGGCTATTATAATCAAATATACAGCTGCTAAAAAAAGGGAAGGGATTTACCTAGAAGCCAGAGAAGTGGTCTGATCGTCATCATGAGCAGGGATATTACCAGCCCTATGAGAGAAACGTTTATGAAGGAATGACAGCCTCTTTAATTCTACCTCCATGTATATTTCATCTGAAGGATCACCTTTGAATAGTAGTAAAAAATGATTTATGTGAACTAAGGAGACGTTGCAGGTGTCCCAGAGTTCAAATATTTGCATTCTCTATTTCTCAAATTCAAAATACCAAGAGGAAGGTGATTGTACAAGTTTGGATGACTAATCGAGAGTTACATCATCGACATTTCTGTCATCATGAACATTTCCATTTGTCTCCAGTTCCATCACGTGCATAAAATATACATTATGTTGTCGTGGCCCTTCCTTTCAAACAAATTAAAAAGGACTCTAGAACAAATCAAAAAATAAAAAACAAACTTATGTAATATTTGCACTCCATTTCTTGGAAAAAAACAAACCAAACCTAGAACATTTATGTTAAGTAAATTAGATATATGTGAGAGCTCTTCCAGAGTTGTCTCACAACACCACAATTGAAACACAATACTCTAGCAAAGGATGGTTGTGTTGAATTTCACGTGAGCATTCAATGTGAACACATCCTAAAAGCTTTCAGAGAGACTGAGAGAATATAAAATAACTTATGAAAACCCCCAGCCAGCACAATGTAAATCAAGCAAGATGCAGAAAGACCTAAGACCTAAACTTGTACATAATATGATTGTATTTAAAAAGAATCTTGTGCTGAAATTAAGGATAGAAAAATATATAAAGAAACCTTTTATGTTTTAACCAATCAAACAGAGATTTATTTTTCGAAATTACTAAAGAGAAAACAGTTTGGAGTCTTACCTGGCAAGCGAGAAGCTGCTTCTGGTATTGAAGCTTGGCAAAAAAAATTTGTATGCCATTGGACATCGCTCTTCCCTTGTTGGTCATACATCTCATGAGAGGGATTCCATGGAATATCAAGGATGAAAACTTTATTATAATTTGTTACATTAGTGCCTTCTCCACATGCCCTAATTGAAGCAAACAAAACCCTTTCATCATCGGAATTGTTGAAGAATTATTTCCCTATCTTCTATAGAAGTGTTACCATCAAGCCTTAGTACTTCAACAACTTTAATCGAGTTCCGATTGTTAGTAATCATAATTTCAAATAAGGCCAAAGGAGATAGGATCTGACTAAAAACGAGCAACTTCTCCTTATTCAACACATAAAGGGACAACATGTCAAGGATTCTTTAGTCCACCATTGCAATTATATCACTAGCAATGCTACTATCAGAATCCAACCAGCCTGAAGAATTAGCCCATTTTTCAATACTTATTTTTTGTAGTGAAGGATGCATGCACATTTAAAAATACTTAGTTTCTCTACCAAATATAGACTCTGAGGAGAATTTTATAATCTCAAACACTTCCTTTTGAGACTCATTGAGTCTTAAGATGACCGCAAACTCTATAAGGTTGGGCATTGTTTCACGAATACCTCCCTTGTAGTAGTGGAAAAACAATAAAAAACTTTTTGAAGATCACCTGCAGCAGGGGTTTTCATTCCTTTACTGCCATTTTGTTGGAAATTCTCCGGTTTACTCTAGAATATCTTGTCATTTGGGCTTATGTAATGTCTCTTATAATTTGTTTTAAATATTTTTCACTTAATATGATGCCTTTGAAGATGACTTTGAAATATTTCTCATCTATAATACCTGGTATTATCAGCTTGAAAAGGTTGAAGAGCTTTGTAATATTATTTTGGAAATGTGCCTGAGAATATAATCACATGTTTGGTATGTATTTGTATGAGAGAATCGAGTATATTTGTGTGACTATTTCTGGGAGAGGCTCCACACAGTTCTGAGTAGTGTAACTTATTCAAAACGTATTCGCATGACACAGAATTCTTCCTTGATCGAGAGCTAGATTAGGCAATAAGCTACAGATCTTCACTTGTTTAAGTTTACTCAGAAACAAAATATACTTCTGCCAAGAATTGAGCCCTGAATTTGAAGCCCTACCAAAACTCCTTGCCCGAAACAAACAAATCCTTGAGTCAAATGCAAGAAAGATTAACGAGCCAAAACATATGTAAATCATTCCAAAATATCTCTCATTTGATTTAATATTCCACCATAAGGCCGAGAGTAGTAATTTCAAAGAATCAAGAGTATTCGTTCAAGTGCTTGTCTTAGGAAGTGGGTGACTGCCACTTTATAGTCTTTCTCTTGGATAGAAGGGGATCCAAGGAGACATTAGTTTTCAAAAGGAAACAGTCATATTTGGTTGCTACGTGGTTTTTTTTGGCTCCTTAGTCCTAATTGCATGCTTGTCTTGCTCAAATGCAAACCCTCTATATTTTGGTGTACATTGTTGCAGGGTAATGCAATAGCTGGTTAAAGATAGATTAGATATTTAATTTTAGTTAATAGTAGAGGAAGCCATGTAGTGTACTGCAATCATCTCTTCTAGTGAATACCTTGTTTCAATGGTGATGTTATATTTAGGATATATCATTAAATAAGGTTTTTAACCTGTGGAGTCATACATCTGCTTAATGTTGGATTTTTCAAATGACCTTGAATATCATAGTTTTGTTGTCCTACAAGATTTTGTGGGCTATATATCCTAGATTGAGTCCTCCCAGTTGGATTAACTTACATTTGGAAATCCTGAAGATGATCAATTTTGACAATTAAACCCATTTCTTAGATTTTTCACGTTGTTTGATTTTGAGTAGTCCTGCTCCTTCCCAGGTCTTAAAATCCACGTGGATAGTCCTTGAAGATCAAACTAGTGTAAATACTCGGCTCAGTGAAACACTTGATGAGGTCAAAGGTTAAGAGTTTGACTTCGACTCATGAAAACCTTGAAATTTTGCTAATACAAGTAGGGAACACTGAGTTTGTTTTTACTGTTTAGGTCAATATAAATAGGGCACACTAAGTTTTTTGACGGGATTGCAAGTCAGATTCATTGACCTAACAAAAACTTAGCAAGTACATGTGGTCAGAGTTTGACCTCTGATTACTCCCAAGTCACACTTATAGTTGTTGAGTCACATTTGTGGGCAGTGAGTTTGACTCTCTGCCAGATTAACTTGCCTCTTTTTTACAGGCCAAGTTAGGTTTAACCTGCAAGTCTGGGTCTAACTCATTGATTTTTGTAATATTGGAGTAAACTCATATATGCCTAACAACTCCTAGTTTTTTCCATGTCATTTCATCAAACTAAACCCTCTTTGTGCTTCCAGTTCAGAAATCTAGCCATCTCAAAAATTCCATCCAAAACCTGAAACACATCGTAATTCTTTCAAATCCAACTTTTGGACAAGAAAATAGAGAAAATAGTCTTTCTTGGCACTCAAGAAACCAAAGGCATACATGTGCAGTTTAGATTGTTCGATTGTGCCATTGTTCTACAGTCTGCATAGTTGTCCCAAGCTCTAAAAATTGATTTTTGATGCTATATTGCAGTCCCTTGAGAAGACTCACTTTTCCCCTTCTTGAATCTCAATAAATTGTTTATAATATAAGCATTAAACTTGATTTTTGAATTCTTTCTGGTCCGATTTATTAAAAGAATCATGGGTTCAGAATTTTGAGTTTTAGCTATTAGTCTGCAAAGGAATTGAGAGAGAATATTTGTTATGTGTGTGCATGACTAAGATAAGCTAATAATTTTGTTTTAGGCAGTTGTTGGTACAATCTTAGATGTGTTTTCTCATTCTCTTGATTGTGATAGAAAATATCCAAGAACTAGAATTTTGGTATAAAGGTTGATGCCTCTAACTTCTTATTGTGATTAAATACATCTCATATTATCTAAAGGATTAGACTTGATAGATGCCAAGTATTCATGAATCATTTCCACATCAAATATTTTGAAGGTCTTGGTTATTTTATCATAGAACCTAATCAATTCACCTAAGGAATATCTACAAGCATAGTGGGACTAGAGTTTTTCTTTTTGGTTTTGAACTAAAAAAAGGAAAATCATTGTTGAATACCAATTATATCTAGAGGTTTCAAAAAATTGTCAAGAAATGGTATCAACTGTTCTGGAAAATGGTGGAAAATCACTGATGTTGTTTTGGGCAAACACAAAAAGACCAAATGTATTTTTGATGTCCGAAGGTATTTTATAAATTGAAAATGAATTCTGGACATACAGGATAATGTTTCCAAAATTCTTAGAGAGATTTTTGGGATTGCCTTATATTAAATGTTGTGAATGCAGTTTTAAGCTTGTTTGGGAAAAAATTTATGTTTCAAGATCAAATATTCCACCACAAGGTCGAGAGTAGTAATTTCATAGAATCAAGAGTATTTGTTCAAGTGTTTGTCTTAGGAAGTGGGTCACTGCCACTTTACAGTATTTCTCTTGGATAGAAGGGGCTCCAAGGAGACATTAGTTATCAAAAGGAAACAGTTGTAGTTGGTTGCTATGGGGTTGTTTTTGGTTCCTTAGTCCTAATTGCATGCTTGTCTTGCTCAAATGAAAACCCTCTATATTCTGGTGTACATTGTTGCAGGGTAATGCAATAGCTGGTTAAAGATAGATTAGATATTTAATTTTAGTTAATAGTAGAGGAAGCCATGTAGTGTACTGTAATCATCTCTACTAGTGAATACCTTGTTTCCTATCATTTCCCATTTATTGATTCTGATACTTAGGGCACATAGCACTTAATCTGAATGTTGGCTATTTATCTTGTGCCAATGTGGTGAACAAATTTGCTACTCTTACCTAAATTGGTTAATTTATTTGTAGGTCACCTATAAATTGTGTTCTTTGATCTTGGGATAGATTCATTCTACTGACTATCCTAATCACAGTGGGGTAATTTCATCACTGAATGAAGAAGAATTCCAAGTAAATAAATAATAATAAAAACGCAACAAATATTTCAAGCAAGACTAATTTATTCGGGACACATTCATATGACATCATTACAACCGATATCCAAGATTAATACTTATCTTATAAGTTCAATAACAAGCTACAAAACACAATAATTCTTCCTTTATCCTGGCTCATACCTAACTAACGAGGTCATAACTGACTGATATGTATGCACATTGCAATTACAATAAGCATAAATGAGGCATTTTTAAAAAAGAGGACATTGCCTGGAACTTTATCATGCAGCACAATATTTGTATAGTTTTGGTTTGGAGTAATCGGTAATATGTATCCACAGAAATCAAGAATTCGATCTTATGCTTATGTCATTGGATTTGTAAAAACATGGAAGCGAAAACATTTTTCAATGCCCTCAACATTGGATGTGAAGGATCTAACTTGAAAAAGGAGTTTGCACTAAAAGAAGCCCCTTCTGTTGATGCAAAAAATCCAGTAGAGAATGTCTTATCACTTGCCAACTCTATGTCATTCGATCCAATAAGATAGATATTTATGTCAAGTTTTCATTTTCAGGTGAGACTGTTTCTTGCTGAAGATGCCCAATTGTTGTCTGGCCTGGCTGACCAAGACCATCAATAGGAAAATAAATCTCAGTTGTGGCATGCTTATGACTCTGGATTTGAAGGTAATCAGTTGTTGAGCGTTGGAAACAATTATACAAAGCATAATATACAGAAATATTCCATTGTACCTATGACCACATGTTGCTGGCCCCCAGGCTATGCAAACATAATTTCTTGCTATTATATGGGATCTAGAACTATCACTCATGTTCTATTATGCAGCAATAAATGGTTAATCATATGTGTAGTAAAAAACATGAAAAAATGCATAAACCATATTAAAACAATGTCAATTATGAATATATCTATATGTATATCAAGTACATTTTGTGCAGTCATGTCAATGTTTGTCTTAATAAGGTCATTCGATTAGGACTGGTCTTCTCAAATATTTTCTTTCGATTAGAGATCTTATCACTAGCTTTTTTTTAAATGTTTGTGTAGTTTGACCTTAGTCCTTCATGGTGAGTAGTTGCTGGGGATGAATGTTTAGAATTTAAAGTACAGCGTGAACGAGAAGTCGGGAATTTGGAGGCCATATACCCACGCCCATCTTCTATTCCACCAAGGTAGCTACATTTTTTATGTTTTTAGGCCTTTTATTTTTTTAGGTTGGATATCTATGAATGAAATGTTCTATGAGACTTGCAATGAATTACTTGCAGCCCCATAGAGCCACTGGAGCCACAGGAGGACTGGTGTGATTATGATACACCTAATAATTCCATTGAACCCCATAGAAGAAGATGAAATGGAGAGTTGAATGAAGTGCCTCCTTCACAAGATTTTCAAGAGTTGGGTAGGTGATGCTAGTCATCTCAGTTCTATTTGTTTGTTTCTCTAAGAATGAACTCCACAATTTTTTAATACAATCCTCCCGAGGACAGACTGGCAAAAGATAATACCAATTAGAATGCATGCATTTAGAATATGTTCACATTTTAAACTACCTATACATATAAGTTAAATGTTAAATGGCTTATAAATGCTAATTATAGGTCCAGTATGTAATTCTAAGTACCTTTTAGCATATTAAGTGTGAATTTATGTGAATTCATTTATAGATTTCACAAGGCAAACCTTCGTAATTGTGAGTTTGTGTCACTGATTTCATGACCCTTTCATAGTTGATTTTTATTCAAAAGGAACCCTCCTGAGACCTTGCCTATTGTAATTCTGAGTGCCTTTTAGCATGCTAAGTGTGAAAATATGTGAATTCCTTTATAGAGTTCATGACACAAACCTCCTTTGTGAGTTTGTATCACTAATTTCATGACCATTTCATAGTTGATTTTTTCTCAAAATCAACTCTTATGAGACTTTTCCTATTGTATATCGATTGCTACCTATTCGACCTTACCTCACTTGCATGCTTCTTGTTTACTGTCAGTGCAATACCATGGAGGTATGTCATAGGATCTTGCATGCAAAACTCTAATTCGTATTTTTTTATGAGTCTTTGATTGTATACATTATTATAAATTTTTTTATGTCGTGCAACCTTGTCTTGGTCGTTAGAGTTAAATATTAGAAAGCAGAAGTGAAATGGGAGGATGATGATGAATGGTTGCAGAACATTAATTCAATTTTTTCCACTAGTCTTTGAGTGTTGGCACACTATTAACCTGTGCAATTCTTGGCATTAAACTTTTAGTATTTTTCTCCAACTTTTTTTTTTTTAAATTATTCAGAATCTAACAAGGATTTTTTGGAATCATAAGGTTTGAAATTATGAACTTTCCACAATTCAAATATCCTAAAAGTTTTTAAAGGTGCTAAAATCCACATTATCATCGCTTAACTCCTAAAAGTTACCTTCCATTGGAATTTGAATATGCAGTGGGTATGTGGCACCGAAATATGTTATGGAGGGGTAGTTATCTGTAAATACGGATGTCTATAGCTTTGGCATCGTTCTTCTCGAACTTCTCACTGGAAAATAGATATCATCTGAACTGATGGAGCTTTTGGGATGGATGAGATGCTCTGATACTATTGTATTTTCCTCAGGGGATATCTTTAGCCGAAGCATGAGATAACGGGTTTCACTGATCTATTTTGATATGAATTCCTCATCTGCTGATCTGCACATTAATTTTATCGAGAAACTAAATTAACAACAACCCTGCCAGAATTCTGGAGGCTGCAAGCCTAGATTGCTAATATCTACTCTTAAAGCAAAATTTTGGGAAGAATATAGATCATAAAATATTCGCGCAATTTTTAAAATGTTTCTTTTATGATCCGCTTGTTTGTAGGCCTTGCAAGTCCTCCAAACCCTCGCTATATATTATTATTATTATTATCATCATTATTATTATTATTTTATTTTTTTTAAGGTGATGATGGCAGTTGCAAGCATTTTTTTAAGTAGTTTTGTCTTGATTTATTATCATTCCCTTAACCTTTAAATTGCAGAAGAATCGGAAAAAAAATTTGGAGGGTTTTAGGCGTCAGGTCTTTGTGGAAAATTCCCTTAGCCACAAGGAGATTTAGACTTGAAAATTTTAAATTTTTCTAACCCTTTCTCATCTTGTTGTCCAAAATTATTATTTGGAGGTAATGTTTTTTAACAATTTGTGGAGATAAAATTTATTGAAGAACCCTAAATTCACTTGCAAACTTTTAGGGCTTGGTCACTAGGGATTTTTGAGCCTATTTTTATCTAGGCCACAGAATTTTATCTAATCCTTATTGTTTTGCAGAGGTGCCTCATCATTTTCAAGAAGATTTTTCCATTCAATCTCGCATAAAAATTGCAAATCTAAAATTGTTGTCTTGACAAATCCGAAAAAGCCTTGTCTGGAGACCTATTTCTGTCTAACCGTGAGCATAAATATTGTCATTCACCTGGTCTGAAAGGGTTTCATTGGAAGGCCTAATCCCCTCTTACGTTGAACATAAAGCTTATCTTTCTCACCTTGTGCAAAAGGGCCCAAAGAATTCGGTCAAACACATAATTTTCTAAGGCTTCAAGCCTTTGAAACTTAATAAAAGTTCCCTTAAAAATTTAAATACAATTTAATTATAATTTTGATCGATTTTGGGAGCTGGTCGTAAAGGTTTTGACTTGATGCTCTCTTGGGCATAAGCAGATTTTTTTCACTGATGCAAAAGTATTTTTTCAAGGTTTGATATTTTTTTTTGAAGAGGTAATCATCATTGACATATCAAGCATCTTATACAACTGATATTCGTCATATTTGAGAGAATAAGTTTCATATCCTTTCCTAATAGGGAGAGATTTCTCATTGTCATCAAATTTTTGGGAGATCGAAAGCATGCTCAGCAAAATACCAAGCCAAATTAATTTTATCACTCAAGTGGAATACCAAATTGGTCTTCAACATTTTTTTTTACATGTATGTCCATTGCCGTCGGTATTCCGACATTTCATTATCGTCGTTCTTCCAACATTTCATCACCATCAATCTTCTTACGTTTCACTACATTTCACCCCGTCGGTATTCTGAAATTTCACTACGCTTCACCACCATCGATATTCTAATGTTTCACCACAGTTGGTATTCCAATGTTTAACTACATTTCAGCGTCGTCGGTATTCCGACGATTAACTACATTTCACCACCATCGGTATGCCGACATTTCATTACATTTCACTACCATCGGTATTCCGAAGTTTTAGTACCATCGGTCTTGCGACAGATTTTTCCCATTTTATAATGTCGGAAGACAGACTCTCTAGTTCGTCGGAAGAGTGACACATGCTTTCTAACGTCGAAATAGCGGCGTATAGTTGGTAACGACGGAAGAGCGACGACCATTTGGAAACGTCGGAAAAATTGTCGCTCTTCCGACAGTTAACTCAAGTGTCAGAATTGCGATGTTAGGAGAAACCACATTTTGCCCCACCTAAAAGTGTCGCTCTAGGGATGCCTATGTGTCACAATAGCGACATTTTGGACATCGGAAATTGGGCCAAATGTGATAGTGACAAAATACATGTATTTCCTGGATTCTCCTGATCTAACAATAATATGCTATTGTTAAATACAAAATCGCTTCTACAAATCTTTGTGGAATTTGAAACACAATCGCCAATCACAATATCATGAAGAAAGATCAATCACGCATAACACAAATAAGTTTACTAGGGAAATCTTATAGCTAAAAATCCCCACTGTATTCTATTATGTATTATGCCATGGATCATGAAACAATTACATACAAAGCTCTAATCCAAGAGCTCTCAGTACATGAGCTAATTGTCTCACATTGTCATACAGAAATTGGTAAGTTCCTTAGCCAATTTACTGTCTCTAGACAGCCTGTCTCCACTGCGCAATCCCAACTGATAGCAATCCCTGAATGAATGAAATCTTGCATGCCTTGACTCCGCAATCCTCATGGACACATCCAATGTGTGTGTGGTTGCATGTGTGCAACCGGATAATGTCATAATGGATAGTCAACTTCCCTTTCACCTAGAACTCAATTGGGTCTCCACTGGATCTGACATGCATCCAGTTAATAGTAGTAAATATTCAGTTGCATCTGAGACCACTGATTGTGAATTAATTAATAATTAATTCACTTGATCTCTCATTAGTGTATCTTCAGTTACAACTAGCACAACTGAGTTTAACTCACTTAACTGAGTTAAACTACATTACAACTTTCATAACTGCACTTCCAACTATGTCACAAGTCCACTTTCATATCCCACCAACCAACCTCTTAACTCAAAATTCCTTTAGCTAACTGATTTTCCACTTCAATTAACTATTTCCAAGTGCTCATTGAGAATATATTATTGTTTATTATCAAACTATTATTAAGGGATAATAATAGTCGATATGCATCTATAAATAGAATTTCCCATGCATATATAAATAGATATCCACCTAAAATTACCCTGAAGCTCCATCCAAATGTAGGTGCTTAATTTTCACTAGGATATTCTTGTTGAATCTCAACATATTTTCTTATTGAGTTTTCTATTTTGTGAATGTGTTGTAGGCCTACTTCTAAGAAGGCAGACCCCATCATCTGAGACGCAGTGACTTGTAAATTTTGTACAATAATTTGATTTAATTTTTTTATTTTTTTATGAGTATAATAGAGTTTGAATATATTTCTGCAAGTGTGATATTAATTAGTAGTTAAGCATTGTGTTGTCAAACTGATTTTGTTTTGTGTAGGATTTTGCTAAGGATTGTTCAACAAAGATCTCATGTTGGAACAATCATTATCTTAATTTATGTCTCTCTCAATAGGAGAACTATCAGAGCTCCAATCTATGTAATCTTTTTCTTGTCGATTTCACTAATAGATAATTGTTCATGGGGAATGTCCCATTGAAGATCTTAGTTTTCTATTTGATATCTAAGTTTTAGATCAAAGGTTTTTAATCTAACAGACGGAGTGGATCCATCATAACACTATTGAATTTAATTCTACGTTATACCTGAATATTTTCCTTATAATGTCCATCGTTGGATGAGAAAATGGTTTTGACAATGGTTCATCATTAAATATGTGTGTGTCTTTGAGATTTGTCCTGCATATATATTGCATGGTACCTCACAAGTCTACTAATCTGAGTTGATAATAAATGTATTAAATTATTGAAGGGACCAATCTCAAGTGAGTGCACAAATGTTACAATTTTTTTTACCAGCATTCAATGGGAATATGGAAAAGGAAGGTAAAAGGTGAAAACTAATGCCATCACTCTCATAGCATATGGTGTGGCTTTCCCATGGAGGCTTGAGACAATGTGGTCTCGTACTCTATCGATCAAGATCCTCCTCGCCTTTGCCACTTTCTTTCGCCATGCATCAAGATTAGCAGCATTTGCAACATCTGGCTTCTTTTTCAATGAATTCCTTCAAGCCATTGTCTTCGAGTACAGCCTCCATCCTGTCCTTCCAAGAAATGTAGTTTGACCTTCCCTCGAGTGCATACTCTAACCTCAAGCCATTGAAAGCCATTTCGATCTTGAATCAGTTGTAGCGCCAAGAAATTCTTTCTGCAAATTCGAATTCTTTCCACCAATAAACTCAGCTCCTGCTTCAAAATTGCAATTTCCTATGCTCTGATACCATGTAGAAATTTAATACAAAATACATGTATTTCCTAGATTCTCTTGATCTAATAATAATATGCTACTGGTAAATATAGAATCACTTCTACAAATCTTTGCATAATTTGAAACATAATCACCAATCACAATATCATGAAGAAATATCAATCACACATTACATAGATAATTTTACCAGGGAAAGCTAAAAATCCCACTATCTTCTATGATGTATTATATCATGGATCATGAAACAATTACATACAAATATCTAATTCAAGAGCTCTCGGTACATGAGCTAATTGTCTCACACTGCCATACAAAAATTGGCAAGTTCCTTAGCCAATTTATGGTCTCTAGACAGCCTGCCTCCACTACACAATCCCAGCTGATATCAATCCCTGAATGAATGCAATATTTCCTGCCTTGGCTACACAATCCTCATGGGCACATCCAATGTGTGTGTGGCTGCATGTGTGCAACAGGATAATGTCACAACTGATAGTCAACTTCCCTTTCACCTAGAACTCAACTAGGTCTCCACTGGATCTGACATGCATGCAGTTAATAGTAGTAAATCTTCAGTTGCATGTGAGACCACCGATTGTGAATTAATTAATAATTAATTCACTAATCTCTCGCTAGTGTATCTTCAGTTACAACTAGCACAACTGAGTTTAACTCACATAACTGAGTTAAACTACTTTACAACTTTCATAACTACACTTCCAACTATGTTATAACTTTGAATCACTCAGTTACAACTAAGTCCACTTGCATGTCCCACCAACCAACCTCTTAACTTGAAATTCCTTTAGCTAATTGATTTTCCACTTCAGTTAACTATTTCCATGTGCTCATTGAGAATAGATTATTGTTTATTGTCCAAATATTATTAAGGGATAATAATAGTCTACATGCATCTATAAATAGACATCCACCTAAAATTAGCCTGAGGCTCCATCCTAGTGTAGGTGTTTAATTTTCACTAGGATATTCTTGTTGAATCTCAACATATTTTCTTATTGAGTTTTTTATTTCGTGAATTTTGATGTAGGCATACTTCTAAGAAGGAAGACCCCATTATCTGAGAAGCAGTGACTTGTACATTTTGTAGAATAATTTGATTTAATTTATTTTGTGTTTTATGAGTATCATAGAGTTTGAATATTTTTCTGCAAGTGTGAAATTAATTAGTGGTTAAGCATTGTGTTGTCAATCTGATTTTTTTGTGTAGGATTTTGCTAAAGATTGTTCAACAAAGATCTCATGTTGGAACAATAATTAGCTTAATTGATGTCTCTCTCAATAGGAGAACTATCAGAGCTCCAATCTATGCAATATTTTGCTTGTAGATTTCTCTAATAGATAGTTTTTCATGGGGAATGTCTCGTTGAAGATCTTAGTTTTCTATTTGATATCTGAGTTTTAGATCAAAGTTTTTCAATCTAACAGATGGAGTGGATCCATCATAACACTATTGAATTTAATTCTACGTTATACCTGAATATTTTCCTTATAATGTCCATTGTTGGATGAGAAAATGGTTTTTACAATGGTTCATCATTAAATATGTGTGTGTCTTTGATATTTTTCCTGCATATCTATTGCATGGTACCTCACAAGTCTACAGATCTGAGTTGATAATAAATGTATTAAATTATTGAAAGGACCAATCTCAAGTGAGTACACAAATGTTACAAGTTTTCTAACCAGCATTCAATGGGAATAGGGAAAAGGAAGGTAAAAGGTGAAAACTAATGCCATCACTCTCGTAAGTCTCCATGAGAATTTGTCTTGTTGGATTTTCAGTAGTGTAATTTTTCTTTTTATTGAGTTTTTCAATAGCTTAATTATTTAGAATGATAAGGGCTATATGAACATGGATAAGGGTAAAAAATGAGGAAGGAAATGGAAGAATGTAAAATTTGTCACCCCACCCAGTGATGCAACAAACACCACCAATCCTTCTAACATGTTGACAAGAAAAACTAGTTGTGAAACTACGAAGGAAACAGCTGAGGAATCAGAGACTCCCCTAGAAGAATTTGTAGAACAATCCATTATCCTACAACATGCAATGACATACGAAGAAGGAACATACTCTAACTATGAAGGAACAACTACCTTTGATTTCGATATCGAAGATCGTGGTGGAGCAGCACCAATGAAGAACATTCCCCCATCTACTTTACAAATTTTGAATGGTTATATAAGAAAATGATCTTGATCCATTTTTGTTTGAGTTCAATATACTCTGCAAGAGCTATGATTACTATACAAATTCCCAAAAACTAAAATCATGTCATGCCACCTTGATGGGGGCAGTAATATGATGGTTCATGGACCTTAAGGGAGACAATATTCAAACTTGGGATGACATGTAGAAAGAGTTCTTGAAGAAGTATCAGGACTACTGCAAGGGTGGGGAACTCAGAGAGGAGATCTTCAAGATGATGTAGAAGGAGGAAGAGAGCTTGGAGGACTATGTAGAATGATGTAATATTCCAAATTAGCAGTCAGATAATTAGAATATTAATTTTTGGTTAATTTTGGTATTTCCTAATGTTGGGCAGAAATAAAGTGGGTAGGGGACCCAAAAATAATAACTAATCCAAATAAATCATTTTCCTATAGTCCCTAAGTAAATATTGTGGCTCTAGTGGTGGGGTCGACGTGACCTTAGGTGTCAGCGCAGAAGAGGCACAAAGAGGACAGTGTGGGATTGGCTGGCGGAAGGCAATAATCAATTTTCTCATGGAGAGGCAACGCAGGCCTAGGTGGGGCCCAAGGAATGTGTTGAGCCTCAATGGAAAAAATGAAGATGGTAAGGCTCATTTTGATGATTCATACATCTGATTTCTCTTTGTCATTTTGACTAAGCACTCTTGAATCGGAGAGCCAAATCTGCAGTGTTGTTTAGCACACGAGATCTTGAAGCGGAAATCTCAACCTCTACCTCGGGGGACTTTGAGTGCCCGTTCAAGAGAGGATTTTAGCAATTTTGTGAGGGAATTCCATAGCAGCATTAGCAAGGAGTGTGTAGTCCCTTCAGGACAGTGTAGAGGCAGTATAGACTATGCATTCTAGTCTTGAGGAAGTGTCAGAAGTGTGGGAGAGTAGAGGAGTTCAGCCAGAGGATTTGGAGGGGAGGCTAGCCACCTCCTACTAGGGATTTTTGCAGCACTTTGGAGACAGTTACCATCATTTCTAGCCAGGGGTTTTTTTCCCCAGCAGAGCAGCGTACCAAGCCCCAAGAGGTCAATTTCCAGGGTCGATCTTTCAGCAAACCCTTCGCGGGTTTTTGCTGTTGAGGAGAGTCCGGTGTCCAATTTTTGGAATTTTTTGAGCACAGGAAGCAACTTAACCATCAGTCCAAAGACAGCCAACAACAGTAGTTCTGGGCTAGGCAGTGCATTGATTGAGCCACACAACTCCAGTTTCGGCAGAAGTTTTGCTTGGGTTGTGTTGGTCTTTCAGCCTGCTTTGAGCAGGCCCAAGTGAAATCCTTTCAACACCTCATTTGTACTCTTTCCCAGAAAATAATAAAATGGCTCAACATTGTTTATTGGCTTCTAGTTTTGGTTTTTAATGGTGTTTTCATGTTTTTTGTAGTTTTTTAGTCTATTTTTATTTGTAATACTTTTTAATCCCAATTTGGGATATTATAAATGATTCCAGTATAACCTCCAAAGGTCGAATCATAATTAGCTTAGCAATGAAGCAAATAGGACACTCTTCCTAAAAGGAATAAGATATGAACGTATAAAGGTTTTGAATTTAATGGGATATGGGGATGTTTCCTAGTTGAAGTATGATGAGGTATGTGAATTGTGTAAATGATACTCGAGAGGTAACTCAAATACTAGTAGAATCTCTAGAGACACCCCTTCTATATTTTCAAGATATGTTGCAAGAACAAGAATAGGGATCACGAAGACTGAAATTGGTAATCTATCCGAGGATTTTAAAACTCACATTCTTAGCACTCTAAGTTCACAATCGGATACCTTGTAGGTTAGGAAGAAGCAGGAGGAGTCAAAAAAATATTTAGCCATATTCTATTCCAAATGTTGAGAAAAAAATCCCTTAAGGAGTTTCCCAATGGATAGTGTTGAAATATGTCACATATATGCTACAAAACATTTCCCTTCCTTGTTAGGAATCAAAGCAGTATATCGAGGAGAGCGGGAGGCTTCAAGTTGGCCTAGCTTCAAAGCTGCAATGGCACCTCAAAAACCATGGCAACATTGGCCTTCAAGTATGGATCAAAACTCCACCCCTCAATTCCTTATTTTCCTAATAATATGTGGAACACTCCTATACCATGGCACCCTTAGATGCCTCAACCACAGCAAATATGGTGTGGTCCATCTTATTTTGGCATGACTATTTCCCCTTATCCTACATACCAACTGCAAGCTTCTCAACAACAATTTAACCAGCAAAATAACTTCAATTATCTCCTAAAAATCCTACACAACCAACCTAAATTATTGCACATCCCATTTCTAATCCTAACAAAAATAACATAATTTAGGCCATTCATGGAACTGATCCACAAACCTTCTCTGTATATGCTATCATGCCAGTGTCATTAGAAGAAATTCACCTAAGGTCAAGGAGGGTTCTTAACCCAAAATCCTCATGGATCATTCAAGAAAATGAAGAGAAGGAAGATCCTTCCCAATTTGAACTTGACCCCGATCTCAGATTCAATTTAAGAATCATCCCAAGCTCAAATAACCCCACATCCCAATTCTCAGAGAGAACAATTACCACAGTCCAATCAACCTCACCCTTAGATATTGGCATTAGAAAGACCAATTATACCCTCTTAATTTGACTTGGTTTCAAAACTAAAAAATATATGCATTAATATACCTCTCTTACAAGCAGTAAAGGACATGCCTATTTACACCAAAATGGTTAAGGATATGTGCATTAAAAAACCGAGTAGATAAAAAAGGGAACCCCAACCATCCAAGTTTTAGGGAATTTAGCATGCCTCGTGTCCATTGAAGTTGGTGTAGAAAAATATGTGGACTCTGGGAATCTTGTAGTTATAGTTATCACCAAAAAAAATTCCCATTACAAACATCGTAATCATCTTTCGTGAAGCCATAAATGTGATGACACTAGATACTCTGACTCAATTGGGACTCCATATTCTCTTCCCTACATCCATTTTGTTTGAATTAGTTGATTGTCTAAACTCAAAGAGAGGGTGTTCTAGAAGATGTGAGTGTATCACTAAGATCATGGGAATACCCAATTTAATTCTATGTCATACAACCAAAATCAAACTTGGGAGGACACCCCCTGATCCTTGGGAGACCTTAGATAGCCACAGTCAATTTCGTTATCGGTTGTAGGTCAGGGAATATGACAATTACACATGGCACTAAGACCAAAAAAAATTCCTTAAACCCCTACTTACCAGCAGCTGAAATTGAATTCACAGCATGGCTTGACAAGGACAATGATTAAATTGTTCAACCTATTTTGACTATTGTAAAATCCATGAGTTTTAAGGAAAATATTGACGAAAATTTGATCAATCATCATCTTACTAATCTAGGTTTTTCGCAATATTTTGGGGGGTAGTCATCATCTCACACTCAACTATCCACTGATTGTCTTCTTGAACAAAATTGTCAAGAAAATTGCACTGAAGAAGAATTATCCTCTGCATTTTCATCAACATTCCCTATATATCGAGTCTCTAATTTTGGTTATAAGGTTGTTGATTTTTTCCTAAAAAAGCACTAAACATAATTTTTTCTTTAGACAGTAAATAGGAGGAAAATTGTATCTAACCATTAAGAAATTATTCTGATATATTTGCATGGGAATATATTGACATGAAAGGCATTTACCAAGACAAATGCATACAATATATGTATATTCATAAAGATGCTACCACTGTTAGACATCCATAAAGAAGAATGAACTTAGCTCTAAGAAAAATAGTAAAAGATGAATTGCAGAAAGTCTTGGATGTCGAATTCAATTATCTTATCTCGTAAATTCAAAGGGTATCACACTAGTAATCATTCCTAAAAGGAATGGGAAATGGCAGGTTTTCATGTTTTATAGAGAATTAAACAAGGTTGCCTTAAAATATCATTTCTCCTTATTGTTTATCGACTAGGTTCTAGACACATTAGCTAGAAAGAAATATTTTTCTTTCTCTAATTGCTTCAACAGATACAATCAAATCTAGATTGCTCGAGATGACCAGGACAAGACAACATTTACATGTCCATGGGGGCAATACACCTACAAGGTACTACCTTTTGGTTTATGAAATGCACCAACTACATTTGAATGAGCGATAATTTGCATTGTTCTGATTTGTTACGTGACTTTATGAAAATATATATGGATGATTTTACTGTGACAGGAGATTACTTTGATGAAGTTGTAATTAATCATGAAAGTGTTTTTAAAATATGTAGAGAGGAAAATATTGCATTAAGTAATGTGAAATGTTTTATGATTATGAATAAAGGAATTATATTGGGTCACCATGTGTTTTCTATAGGAATAAAGGTATACCTACCTAAAAGAGAGCTAATTGTCAAAATTCCACCCCCAACCAGGCAAAAAGGAGTCCAAAGTTTTTGGTCCATGCAGGTTACTACCGAATATTTTTAGAAAATTTTACCAAGACAGCTCAACCTCTATTTAAATTTCTTGAAAAAAAGATGAAATTATTCTATAATAATGAATGTGAAAATGATTTTAATGTGCTTAAGGAAAAACTCTCCTCGGCCCTAGTACTGAGAGGTCCAAATTGGACCCTCCCTTTTCACATTTGAACTAATGCATTAGATTTAGTTATAGGAGTTATGTTGAGTCAGAAGGAAAATCTCTTGACTTATGTTATTTATTTTATAAGAAAAAAATTAGCTCCAACTAAAATGAATTATACTGTGACTGAAAAGGAATTCCTTACATTATTTTATGTAATCAATAAGTTTAGGCATTAAATTACCGTATATGAAATTTGTATTCATACTAATCAATTTTCCATCAAGTACGTCATGATAAAGCCTATCACAAATGGCAGGATTACCATATGGTTGTTGTTGCTGCAAAAATTGGATATTACCATTGTGGATAGACCAGGCAAAGAAAATCACGTAGCAGACGTCCTCTCTAGACTTGAAAATTAAGGTAAGAATATTCCAGTTGATGACAACTTTCCAAATGAGAATTCATTTGCAATATCTACTAACTCGCCATGGTTTGCAGCCATATCTAATTATCATGTTACAAGAAATTTGTCATCTCATTAATCAACCAAGGGAAAGAAATGGGTTTTTCAGATGAGTGCTCCCTACTCTCAGATAAAAGGAGATCTCTTTTACACTAGACCTAACATGATTATTCGTAGGTTTTTAAGGGAATATGAGAGGTTTGAAATCTTTAAGGAATGCCATGATAAGCCTTGCAAGGGAAATTTTGCACAAAGCCCTCCATTCTGGCTACTACCAACACACCCTCTTTCAAGATGCAAAGAAGTATATTCATGGATTTGATATTTTCCAAAGGATGGATTTCCCAATTCCAACAGATGAAATGTCACTTCCTTCAAAATTTCTTATAGGCCCCTTTAAAAAATGGGTCTTGGACTTCATTGGGCCAATCCATCCTCCATCATAGGGTAATAAGTGCATTTTATTCTACACTGACTACGTCACATAATGGGTAGAGGAAAAGGATTTATTTAGAGAAATTGAAAAATTAGTGGTATATTTCTTGTTCGAAGATAGTATCACTTGCTTTGGGGTACCAGGAGAAATTGTGGCTGACCAAGGGACTCAATTCACATCTAAATATTTTCTCAAAAGTATCACAATAAGCACAGGAAATATTCTCCATATCACCCTCAGGCTAATGGGAAATTTTAGCCAATGAATGAGGTTTTGGAAGGAATTCTAACAAACATAGTACAGTTACATAAGAAATATTGGGCAGAAAAACTTCGAGAAGCCTTATGGGTTTACAGGACAACTTGGAGAAGAACTACCTAATTTTCCCCATATGCGATGGTGCAAGGGAAACATGTTTTTCTTCCCAATGAATTTCATATTAAAAATTTCATAATGGAAATAGAATTGGGGATGGATCTAACCAAGGAAGAGAAAGAAAGGATTTTTCAACTCAATGAGTTTGATGTAATGTGTCAAGAATCATTTTGGCATACCAATCTCATCCAACAATAGAGAGAAAGTTGGCATGATGGATTCATTAAGAATAAATGGTTCAAAAAAGGATACCGGGAACTCTTGTTCGAATTTAGGTTCAAGGACTTTAAATGGAAATTTAACACTGATGGTTTAGTCCCTATGAAACTGAAATTGTCTTTGACAATGGGTTTGTCAAAATTCAAACTATAGATGATGAGAAAGTATCCTTCTTGGTTAATGGGCATAGGATCAAGTTGTATCAAAAGCCCAAATAATGGGGGGCTTTTTTCAAGGATATCATGGAGCAAGTTGAATTACAAATGCTAGGTGAAGGTGTCTCCCCACATCTTTCCTCTTTTAGTTTTGTTCAAATTTAATAAGAACGGGAATATGAAATAAAAATAAATAAAACAAATATAATAAACTTTAGAAAAAAGTAAAGAAAAATAATTCTCAGTTGGGAAAATCATGATTCTTGGTGCAACTAAGCTGGAACCTCACTTGAAAACTAGATTTATCGCTGGTGAGGATCCCAAATAAAATGTAGTTGTGTCGTGTACTTTTCACAAATTATTCGGCCATTTTGATGATTCTCACACTAGATGATGGGTGATTCACTAAGGTATCCTTTACAATAATCTCAGCCCCATCGATTCCAACTATTTATCTAGGTTCTGAGATTAAAGAGTGCAGCAATGCCTTGGGACATGTATACCTTAATGACAATTTCTCTCGATGACAACAACGGAGATGCATCAATGCCCCCTGGCTATCATATCTTGTTGAAATATCCAACAATAAATATTGAAATGGAAACAAGAAGAGGCTTCTAATTTAATTTTCCCTTAATTAAATTAGAAGGAAAGTGTAATTCCACATCACATGACAGCTTGTACGAGTTAACTAAGTCAGGAAGACTTAGTTAGCTCAGTTAATTTGAGTTGAGGGTCAAAGTAGAGACATGTAGAGTGTCTCCTACTTTTTAGGAGCCCTAGTTGATTTTATTGTGACTTGTAATTAATTAACTTAATTAATTTGAGTTAAAATCAATTTAAATTGTTCTAACTTATGGAGGAACTAGTGAGAGGTCAAGTGAATTAAACTGGATTTAATTCACATGTATTGATCAATCAAATAACTGATAATTCACTCATAAATAACTCATCCATGTCAGTTCTGAGAAAGACTCAGTTGAGTTTGGAGTTAAAGGGAAGTGTACTATCAGTTGTATAATCATCCAAATTGTACAGGTGGTGCATGCAGTCAGAAGAAGGCTTAAAATAAATCATTTCTTAATTAAAGAACTCACTAATTTTAACCATTCGAATTTCATTTAAAATGAGGAATGAAGTCACCCATTTAATCATTGTTTTGGTGAGTACGAGTTGGTGAGACCACGTGATTGGAAGCACAAATTTGGTTATGGAGCTTGTGAGAAAAAAGTGTTCCAAGAGAAGCTTGTGCACAGGTTGGTAGTGAGACAGACAAAGATAGTGCAGAGAGCTATCAAGCCTAAGAGAAACATTGTATTGTTCTCATATTCTTTGACTTATGCAATATACATATAGCGGGGTTTTTAGTTGAGGCTTTCCCTAGATAAATCTTTGTGTTGTGTGATTGAAATTATTTCTCTTTCTTGTTTGTGCGATCATAATTGGTTTCCGCAATTTGTAGAATAGATTCAAGTATTTTGCTTTAGCATATTACAAATATCAGTTTGAATCTATGTGGATTTTATACATGGTATCAGAGTAGGAATCACTATAGGAGAAGAATATGAGTTTGTTTTGAACAGGTGAATCAAATTTGTAGATCTACTCTCCAGGACCAATAGTAGGATCGGGATGTATTTATGTGGATTGAGACTCGATTATGCCCTTGAGGGTAGTTCGAATTACATAGATTGGAAGGATAGGATGGAAGTAGTGTTGGAATACAACGGGTTGAAGGAGTTTGTAGACAGTGATATTCCCAGGTCCGCAACAACATATGCTCAAAATATTGATGCATGGAAGAATAATGTACCAAAGACGAGAAAGATTATGTTAGAAGGATTTTGAGATCATATTGTCTCAAAGATCCATGGAAAGGAAAATCCATATACTATGTGGAAGATCTTAACAGATTTGTTTCAGAATAGCAGTGACCACAGGAAGTTGGTGGTGAAGGACAAACTTAGAAAAATCAAGTTGGAGAAGGGTGACACAATACCACAGTATTTGACCAAGTTCACCTTATGCCGAGAATAGCTTGGAAGTGTTGGTGTTATCGTTTCCGAGGAATATTGGTGAGCCTAGCACTTCTAGGCCTTCTCAAGAGCTGGTACAGCTACCGCGATTCGGTAAATGGGAGGAAAAGCTACCAAAGTGGGAGTGATTATGGCATGAATTGGTGCAGGAAGATATTAGGAGGAGCATCAAAGATGGGACCTCTTCCAAAGAAACGGAAGAATACTTTGCATTAGTCAGAAAAGGAAAGAAAGCCAAGGGAAATAAGTCCCAAAGCAAATAGGGCAAGAAAGACTTGTTCAACATCAAGTGTTTTCACTATCACGAGTCTGGGCACTATGCCACGAAATGTCCACAGAAGAAGGCAAGCAAGAAGGAGCCTATAGTTGTAGTAGCAGGTGAAGCTCTAGCTTCACAATTCGAACTTTATCTCACTCTCATTACATGCATGAAAAGCATTGTAATGGGATGCATCTGGTATCTCAACATCAGTGCCTCATTCCATATGATAGGGAATAGAGATCTTTTCAGTGACTTGGAGGATAGAGACCTCAAGTAGAACATAGATTTTGGAGATGATGGGAGGTATAGCGCAATCAGATCGGTATTGTTGCCTTTTAGAGGGATTTTGGCTCCCCTCTTAAACTCACAAATGTGTTTTTTTTTTCCAAGACTAGAGAAGAATCTTGTTTCCACCGTGGTATTGGAAGATCGCGGCTATGATGTGATATCTAGAAAAGGAAAGGTTTTCCTTAGACACATCGCCACGGGACAGGTGAAGAAGATTAGTGTGTGAGTCAAGAACCTGTATGATCTCGAAGTCGAAGATGCATGCAAAGCTTTGAGGAGCAAGGAAAAGGTTAGAGACTTGGTGGTTGAGAGGGAGCATGAATTACCTCTCAACATGCAGCCTCAGAAGAAGCCTCAACAAGTTGTGGAGCAACCACAATTGGAGAAGCCATTAGGAGACCGAGTGGAGGAATCCACTGAAGCAGAGACCTCTAGTAGGGGGGAATTTCGAGCCAAGTGGTTAGAGGGAGCGCATCTATACCTCCAAGAGAGAGGTGGGGTGATGTAAAGAAATAGCCCCAGGAGTGCAGAAATTTGGGCAAGTTCCTTTGAGATGTCTTGTCTCACGGATCATTACCTTGTTATGGGGGCCCACAATACACAGTAGTAGGATGGATCAGTGGCGGTTAATGCAATCATATGTCAGAGTGTTAGATGCAGAGACTAGCAACAGTCGGATACTGGGGAGCACAAAGTAGAGTTGGCAACAATGCAGAGTCAGGAGCAATGCGAATTTTTTCAGTAGACAAGTGCAGTAGCTAGTAACAGTCAGAGACTCTAGTGACAGATGCATCATACTGATCACAGTTGAACACGTAGCTATGGAATGGCATATTTATTGTCCTCATGTGTATTTGTACCTTCCTTGAAGCTGGAAGCGTTAACACTATATAATTTATAATTTCGTCCTTTCTAGTTAAACTCCATGAACTGCTCTTTAAGGTTTGTAATATAGCTTCCTAATTGTACTAACCATTTTTCACCTAGAACTACATCTATTTCTTTGAGTGATAAGGAAAATAGATCTATTTATAGCTCTAGTTCTTGCATCTGGATTGAAACTTTATGGCATTCTCCTATCTCTTCAAACTTTTTCCAAGTAGCAACAGACATGGTCAGGTCCTTGATTGAGCATATACATAGATCAAGTTGTTTAGCAAGATCAATGTTTATACAATTGTGAGTACTTCGAAAATATACAAGTATATTGACATTTCTGCCTCTTATGATCTCTTTAAGCTTCGGGGTTTTAGGGTTTGGTCTCCTTGTCATGTTTGTTGGTGGTATAGTAAGCTTAATGTCCTTTCTTCTTGGATATTGTTTTCTCTGTTTCTGAAAGCTTGGTGGAACATATTATGCAGTGACTTGTTGTTTTTGACCTTTTGAAGAATTGTTTTTTTCATCATGATTTTGTTGGACACATGAGATTGCAGCTAATGATGGTTCCTCATGATTTGAATTTTCGTTGTGTGTGACAACAATTTCTTCGTCAGGTTCTTGTACTTCAACTTGTTTTCCATCTACTATTTTATAATAGTGTAAGGATGTGTCTTCACATTTATGTCTTAACATCCAGTTTAATCCGCACTTGCAACAATTAATTTTATTTTTTATCCTTTTTTCTGATTCATTACTTGAAGTGTTTGATTCCTTCTCAACTGCATAAGTATTTAACTTCTTGTTAAGGCATTTGTGTCTTGAAGTCCATTTGTCTCCACAATACCTACATTTGTTTGACTCATTTTTAGCTGAGTATTGTTATTGGTCTTCATCTTCTTTGAATGATGACATTTTGAACTTATGCTTTTGTTCAATAATTTGTGTTGGATGTCTAGCTTTTTCAATATTTTTGGGTTTGTACAACTTCAATTTTGCACGGATATACTACTTAAGTCCACATTTATATAATTTAAGTAGTTGTTCATCAGTAAATCTTTTGTCTTGTATCTAATACTTCCAATTCGAGGGTGTATTCACTTACAGATCCTTTTTTCTTAAGATGAACAAATCTTTCGTAGACATCCTCTTCTTATTTGTCAAAAAACCTTCTTAGTAATGCATCCACAAAGTTCTTCCAAAGAAAGGAATAAGCATCACATTTGTCGGACCACCATAGGAACCCACACAATAGCACCTCTATGGTCTTTTCCATCGTATTTTGAGAGGCTGCTCCTTCTTAATTCAATGATAGTCTTTTTCTCAAAATTTTGTATAGTATTGACTACCTGAGAAGTGTATTTGCGGAATTTGTGGAATTTCCTGATTTGAGAAATCTTCGCTTTATGGAGTCTTGGAACTTTGTGTTGGTTCTTGAGCAATTAAAGGATTAAAAAAATGAATTAAATCCTCCTATTAATTGATTTTGCATTCCTTGCAATAGTTTCTCAATGTTATCTATTTTTTTAATATCACTTGCTAATTTCTCTTAAGTTATAATTATCTTATTTTGACCTTCTCCTAACTTTTGCTGGTTCTTCTCAACATTATCGAGACGACGTCATACCTTATCGAGTTTTTCTTGATATTTTTTTGTGTCTGCTTCATTATTAATATTCCCCATTTTGTTTCTTTTTTTCTTAGCGGGACCAATTTTTATTTTTATTTTTTTAAATAAATAGTATTTGTTTTCTTTTTCTTTTAAATATTAAATAGTTTTTTTTTAATTGAATAATAATGATTTTTTTAACTACTTAATTTCTTATCTAAATAATTATATTTATAACTAGCTAGTCATATAATTATTAATTGATTAATTTTATAAAAACATGTGTGCATGTATATATATATATATATATATATATATATATATATATATATATAGGTGAGGGACAAAAAGGAGGAACTAGTTCAATGGTCAACGAGGAAGTAACGCTTGATGACAGAAATGATGTTTGAAGGAAGGACACATGACAACGTACGCAGTTACATAAAGGGATGGTGGAGACAAACGGTCAGAAGATGCCAGGGTAGATTGGCAAGACGAAGATGTGGTGTGGACAAGCACAAATTAGACACGGCAATGGGAAACAAGATTATGGACTGGAGGAGGGTGTCGACATAATGCAGACAGGAATCAGATGGCGGTTTGGTGGAACAACGATGATAGTTTAGTGGACAGTGTCGGCAAGGAATGAGGCGGACGGGGGGCAAGATTCAAGTGACAGAGGCAAGGGTGTTGATGGTTGGGACGCTGCTAAATGACAATGGATGTTCTGCACGCAGCGCAACCCTCTTGATTGTAGACGCCAAGGACAGGAACGCACAACATGGATACTTTGTGGTCAACGAGAAGCAAAAACAGGGAATAGGAATGATGACAACAAAACATAGGGGTGACAGTGTGATTGGTGGGTGAACAGGTTCAAGCTAGAACAGATACAATGAAGCAACACCAACGCTAGAGATAATTAACGTGGATCTGATACCACTGATAGAGACATAATGTCAATATGTAAATGTAGATGAGTAGTAGTTGTGTAAATAGTAATTGTATAATTATTGATAAAAATATGAATGGTGTGTTACATTCCCTCATGCGGTGTGCCTAAATAGGCCTTGACTGGTCACGAGGGGCTGATTGGTCATGGATTTTGACCTTTCATTACCTAACTAATTTATATTAATGTTAATTAATTATTTAATTATTATATTATTATATTATTGTTTTTTATGAACTATTTATTCATAATAGTTATCAAACTAGCAATGGAAACAACCATCAATAGCTACTATATGTGAATGCAGGTTGACTCATCACTACTATTTAAGGAAAACCACACCACCTAGAATTACCTGTTGGTGGTCCATAAGGGGGCAGGCTTTCACTCCTACCATATACCTCTAGGTCATGGGTCATTAATTTGTTTCCTTACATCTGAATAAGTTGAGCTCTTAGCCAAGCAGAAGTAGTTTTAGGGGATAATCCATGCCCATATATATATATATATATATATGAGCATCAAATAATTTATTTAAATAAGAAAAAAATTTAAAAATAAAATAAAATCGTACCCTAGCCTATGTGAGTTGTCTGCAGCCACCACAGCATGAGAATAACATGTGCCACAACACGAGAATAACATGTGCGACTTGTTTGCAATCGTCGCACAACACAAGCAACTTGTCTGCAACCGCCACACAATGTGAGCACAACCTATGTGACTTGTCTACATCCACCGCATAGCCCAAGCACAAGCCAACCCAAGTGATTTTTTTTCCACTTTTTCTATTTTTTTTTTTAATTAAATTGTATTTAATTTTTTATTTAGCTTATAATTTAATATTTCTATTTTATAAATTTTATAAATATATTAATAAAATTTTAAATTATTTTAATTTATTTATATTATGTATTTTATTTTTTAAATGATTTTTTATGATTTTTTTAATTTGAAGGTCTTAATTAAAAAATGAAAAAAAAAAACAAAAACAAAACATGACATAACATTTTCCAGGTTTTCTTAGAATAAAATGGTGATTTTTAGATTTATAGTCAACTTCATATTTTTTATTTTCAGTGATATCAATGATTAAAGCCGTAATGTCATTTAATTGCTAATTTTGATCCCAAAAATAAAATAAAAGATCGTACTATCATTTAATTGGTAATTTTAATCCCAAAAATAAAATAAAAGTTAGATCAATTTGAAAATAAAAACAAGTTTTAAAAAAAAAAAAAAAAAAAAAAAAAGGTAGGCAAACAAACTTTAGGTGCTCATTTTTTAAGGTTTTTTATAGTCATGATATTTGGACTTAAATGTCAGGGTTGAAAAATATTTGAATTTTAACCCTAAAAAAAGTGATGATACACCACCACTTTGGCATTTCAACATGTTTTTTCATGTTTTTTGTAGTCATAATATTCCACATTGCATGGACCAATGCAACTTATCTCACCTGAGACTAATCATGTAAAGAATATAACACATACCCAACACTACACACCTAAGTGTGAATGCAACTATAATATAATAAATAATACAAAGCCAAAATTATAATCATATTGTTTGGACAAAATAAATATAAAAATATCAATTTTAAATTAATTAATAAAATTATGTGTAAAGAATCAATCTCATTGAATCCATTGATATTACCAAAAGTTATAGCAGCTGGAACATTCTTCATCTAAAAACTACACTTAAAACACTTGATAGGCAAACAAGAACTAAATAAAAAAAAATTGTACTTTTTTCACTTATTTATTAATCGTTTTTAGACAATGTCTGTTTTCAATTTAAATCTATACTCTATTAATCATTGACATTCTAACATCATAATAATTATTTTCAAATAAATTGTTTTTCACTAATAACAAATTACAAATATAAAATTTATTTAAATATTTTGTAAATTGAATTAATATTTAGAGATATAAAACTCATCTTGGACAACATTTTTGCTAAAGTAAACTTTTTTCTATATTTAAAATCTTTGTAAATTGAACTCATATTTAGAGATATAAAACTTATCTTGAACAACATTTTTGGCTAAAGTAAGTTTTTTTTAATTAATGAAAAGTGGTAAAAAAAAATAATTAATGAAAAATTGTAAATTACATCATTACAATCAAATGTTATAAACTACATCATAGCAATCCAATATGCAATCTAATTTTACTGTGGAAAATCATTAGACTCTATCAAATCATACATTTGAATATAAATCATTTACAATATAATGTTTTTTCCCCACCATGGACCATAGGCACCCAACAAACATTATAATATTAAATCAAATATTATAAAATAAATTAATATTTTTTGAATCATAATAATAATAAATAAATATTATAGAAATTAAATTAAACAATAACCATAATAATAATAGTTAATTAAAAAATACATATTAATAATACAAAAACTTTGCCTTATTAGTCATTCATATATATATATATATATATATATATATATATATATATATATATAGTTGTGAACTATATCATAGCATTATTGCAATCCTATTTTACCATGGAGAGTCATCAAACTCTATCTAGGCATAATTTATATCAATGTTTGAATATAAATCATTTTCATTCTAATGTTTTCTCTCAGTCACTAAACCATAAACTCCTAAATTTTCAAATATTAAATTCAATTTTATGAAATTAAATTAGATTTTATTATCATAACAATAATAATAAGTAGTATTAGAAATTACATTGATAATGCAAAAGCCTTGTTTTATTCATTGTCAATATATACACCTATCACTCAAAAAAAAAAAAACCTTGTTCTATTCATAGTTAATATATACACTTATCACTCAAAAAAAATTATAGTTGGCACCACTGTCACATATATAAATTGTTATCCTCATATATATAGATTGTTATTCTAATGACTTTTAATTATTAGCATAGTCTAACTTAACGTAAGATTGTGAGATTTTACTGTTTAAAATACATTTTTTAATATACTCTTAAAAATCTTTGAGACACTCAAAATTCTTTAAATTAAACAATATAAATTCAAATTTTTAAAAATCTCTAAAAAATTTTAATTAAAAACAACATTAAAATTTATAAATTAAATCTCAAAAATCTCTACCAAATTTTAAAAAACTATAAATTAAACTGCCCGTTATTAAATACTCTGCCCATAGTATCACCTAGTATGAGTGCGTATGAACCCTGGTGTATCTATGTTTTATTTTTTGCACATGATGGTTTTGGCTTAATGCATATAATCGATATCCTCATGAATTATCATAAGTACGTTGAATACATTAAAACAAGTGGTATCAGGTTTTAGTAATTCTACGACTTCAATATTTTTTAATTAATAAATTTATTATTATAATAATAAAAAAAGTTATAATCATAATAGTTCAGAGGATTACCCTGGTATTAGGGTTTAGTAATTCTACGATTTAAATATTTTTTAATTAATAAATTTATTATTATAATAATAAAGAACTTATAATCATAATCGTGAATTATCACGAGTATGTTCGAAATTCACGAGTATGTTCGAATACATTAAAACAAGTGGTATCAAGGCTTAGTAATTCTATAACTTAAATATTTTTTAATTAATAAATTTATTTTTATAATCATAATAGTTCAGAGAGTTAGTTTAATTGTTAGTTTAATTTGGAGAGTCTTTATTATTAAAACACTTTTTATTATTATAAATATATCTCTAAAGTCCATAAACCTACATAAAAATAATTAATAATAATTATTATTATTATATTAAAATAATAATGATATATATAGTAAATCTATATATATAAACCATTATAGATTTATTTTAAAAATATAAGACTTATTTTAAAAATATAAGACTTATTTGAAAAATATTAAATCCCTCATAATGAATATATATATTTAGTCTTCAAATTACTTTGTTATTGTTTTCCCCACTTTACGATGCTTCACTCTCCCATCATCCATTTGCAACTTTTGTTTGTCTCAACATCAACATTCTATTATCATGTTTTGACACCTCTGCCTCTTGACACGCAACTGTATATAGTTGGCAAACAAATGAGTCAAAATTGGTATTGTTGGGGAATTTATTTTCCTAAATGAGCCACCATTTTTTTTGGGGGATGATTTTTGTCAATCAAAATTCATCCAATCAGAGTCAGGATCCATATGGTAGTCTTCCAGATTTAGGTTCTCTGAAACTTATACCTGCAAAGTCAAACAAATGACATGTTCATGCAAGTTGTGAATCTACATCAACTGGTTATGAACACTATTCAAAGAACCAGCACAAATATGACCATTAAAAGTCCATCAATTCAAATAGGCTCCTCTAGGATTGGTGGGCGGTGCCAATTAATGTGCTACGAGCAATGACATATTAGAATAGACATGCTATAAGTTTTGTTTGACACTTCTCACTTTGTGCCTATTATCTATTGTTGTTCAAGGCTCTTAACTGGGTATATCATGGCCAACTCCTCACACTCTAATACCCAAGCTCTAACTGATGGCTTGCATTTAGTATTCCTGGGAGAGATTTATGATGTCTAATCCAGATGACTAAAGCTGTCTTCTTCACTCGTTAATCACATCATATACAGATAAATGACTTGCACGAGAAATGACGCCGTATCCACTAGCAAGCTATTATGTGCTCTGATTTCCTGCTCCACAAAATCTTCCCTTTGCTTCAGCCGAAGAGTTTAACCAGTATGAGACAATTCTTTGAAGAGCTAGCAACTAAATCAGTCAAATAAAAGATATATCATAAAGACTAACCATAAAGAGAAAAATGATTGAGCTAGTATCTTAAAACTTCACCAAACTTCACTATTGATGAAATACACTAGTGAATAAACCTTCATCAAGACCACCAAGTTTAACGAACTCTTCAAAGAGTATTATTTTCGACTTTGTACCTCGTAGATATATAAAGCTTCCTTTTATTGTCTCAATATCGAAGCAGAACCATAATACCAGTTTAGATCCTAATCAACCTACTGCTTACTATATAGCACATCAACTAAGGAGGGGAGATTCTGCAGTTCCAATTGAAAAAACCCATTCTTAAACTGCTTTGTTGGAGAGTAAATCTTCTTCCACCAAGTGTCACATGCAGTTTTACACCAAATATGGCATGCAGCATTCTAGAACCACTCTAATATTTTCTTAGTCCAGTTGAGGATCCATATACACAGGTAGATGGTCATGAGTTTACTGCCGTAGTTCTGGCCTCACATAGTCTGCATTTGCTGTCACTGCTATATCAACAGTAGGACGCAATTTTGCACAGGTCTCTATAGCATTGTGCACAGGATCAGAAAGGAAGTTACTTAAGAGATCTCTGTTAATGGGTGAGCCCGTATCAACAGCCACAAAAGCCTACAGAGAGAATGTCTTGTCAGCCATACACAAAAACATCAACCATGCAATGATACAACAAAGAAATAGAAAGGAAGTCTGCATGCGAAGTTAAAAAACTGGCCTGTTGAGTTAAAATATAGTCAAATCGAGGGGCCCATTTTCTCGACCCAAGCCGTGCTGTTGTTGAGCAATTGTCAACCATAAAGGAAACACCACGCGCATGCATGAAAGGATTTAACGAGTCCACAGCTTCAATAACACTCTCATTAATAATCTCTGAGTACGAATGACCCTTCTTCCTCAGGATCTCAATCTGCAACCACAAATTCAATTGATGGATAATCTCTGCAAGGTTAGATACAAAAATAAAAATAAAAATGGTTGTTACAAATTATACCCTAGACTTCTTTCCAGCAGAATTACTTTGAATTGAGGACAGACGGTAAAATTTGTTGGCAGATTAAAGACATACTCATACATATTGCCAGAAATGAATAATTCATACCAGATTTATATATATTATAGACACATTAACTTAAACATCCAATGCCAATGTCAGTGGAAAAAACAGAAAATCTAGCACAATCAGTAATGCTCAGCAGCTTATAGTTATCACAGAGAAAAACATTAAGAGGAGCTTCCCATGTTGAGAAAAGAAGCTCAAGATGACAAGTCAATGGAAGCAAAATCCCATAACAGTAATCTCAAGACAGAAAAGCCCCGATGAATTTTTAGACAGACTGAAATGCCTTGGAGATGAACATGACGATGACCAGAAAAATAAAATTGATGATTCCATTTAGGAAGGCTTTATAATCTTTAACCATGGGTCAATGCAAGTATTGAAATCTGAAACCCTATTATATAGTTTTTCCTGAAAGGTACAATAATGTAAAACAAATTCTATTTGTCATATGTTCCAGAAAAGAACCATAAATAAATCAGTAAAGCTTTCTACCTGTGCCATCATCAATGCCACATAAACACCAGCAGTAAATGGATAAAGAGGACCCAAGTCACCAGCAGGCCATACTGCACAAACACGTTCACCAACTTTCCACATTCTCGTTTCATCAATCTTACCCATGGGAAATGCTAGGAGCCCATCCTTTTCCTGTAGGATGAATTTGAGCAATTAGAAGCTCTGGTTCAATAGATAATTTGCTCAAGTAAATTAAAAGACCAAAAAATCAGTGAAGTTGCAGCCAAGCAAAAAGCTTACAAGAAACCGACGCCCTGCCATGACAACACTTCGGATCTCATTGCCAGAAGCTACATCCTCGTAGCACTCATACAAAATTTCCATGTAGGGATAATATGAAGCGCTGTATGCCATCTCAAAATCCCTCCTTCCTCCTTCATTCAGAGAATTGTATATAGCTAACAATCCCTGCAAATTGTATAATAAGTTCAAATTTAGAATAACCATAAGAAATTCAAACCATTTCAAGAGCAATAAAAATGAAAATCAGTGTATGACAAATTGTATGTCCAATGTGCCATAGTAGAAAACAACATCCTATGATCATTCTATAACCAATGAACAGAGATCCCTAAAATCTTCTTTGAGTTTCACCAAAATCAGAAAACACCTTTGTCGAGATAGTTTTTGATATGATCCCAGTTATTCCTTCCACAGTATTTTTGTAAGCAAGTTTTTCATCCATTCCACCCTCGGTATATCGTCTGAACAATGCTTCAACTATACCATGTACAGCTCCCAACAAGATCCCTGTAAATCATAAAAGACCAACTCAATCCTAGCATGCCAATTATAAATAAAACAGAACAAAAGGTCCTTAAAATAATAGTTACCACGCTCCCCAAAAATATCACTCTTGTACTCATCCTCCAGGGTCGTTGCAAATGTAAATGGTGAACCCAAAGCAACTGACCATCCCAAAGCAACATCTGTTGCTCTCCCATCAACATCCTGGACAAACACACATAAGAAAACTCCATAGCTTATTGAAATAGCAATGAGTTTGTGATTTCATTGAAAGCATAAGCAGCAAAGAACTTTTAAACAAAATTGAAAATGTGAATATATATTTTCAAGGTACAAACACCTGATGCACAGCAAAACTAGAGTTTATTCCTGCACCATTAATCTCCTGGCCCTGGACATACAACCGTCTCAAAGATGGTCCCATGCCCTTTGGACAGACAGCTATCACACTAATGTTCTTGGGGAAGTCATCCCCACAGGACTGCAAATGCCCCAGTAAAAATCCATGAGAGAGACCAAGTATGCTATTTGGTTTCATTGCAGAAAATATTTTCTTGTAATTTTCTGCCTGCAAGATCAGAAATCAAATTAGAGGGGGTTTGCTTTAATTGTACAAAATGCCCACCAATCAATAGCATTCACAACAATAGAAACTGCAGTATTATCTCTCCAATGGAAAGATTCTATATAAAATGTGCCACCGTAATATAGAGAATGTTGTGCCAACCTGTGCAGCATCAGATATCAAAAGTAACACAAGGTCACTGCCACACAAAGTCTCTGTCATTTCACCAAGTGTTCCATTTTCCTCTGAAAATCCTGCTGCACGTGCTTCAGCAAAAGATTTGGAGCCTTTCCTCAAGCCAACCTGTAAACAAGTCAAACCCTACAACTGTGATCTCCGACCATACCAGAATTACAGACAATGACTACAAACAAAAGATGTATTTTCAATCAAAATAATATTGTAAACCAAAAGCCAATAGACCTATTATTCATGGGAATCCTACCACAATCCTAGCTATCACGAGTTCATTGCATGAAATCAGACCGGAGAAACATAACAAATCAGGATATAGTTCAAATAATTAATGTACCTTAGAGCAGAAACTTTAAACCTGAATTTCACCTATGTTGCACCAGGATTCCAGCAAACAGGAACATGGGAGCAGGGAAACACATTAAGGGGTGTTAATTTCTGCTCATGTTCTATGCCATTTCAGATTAGGGCACAATACTGACGAAGATAGAACATACTAATAGATCGATAGAAGACAAGCCAAGACAGAGATAAGAAATGGTGGCGTTACGGCGATCAGCAGAATGCTTCTACCAGCAAAGTCTCCAATAGGTCATGTTGGGGTTCCCATGTTTTGGCCAAGTTGACAGAGACCAAAAGATGAGACAACATAGAACCACTTTCAGACCTTAGGATCTAGCCCTCCTAGGTCCAGAGAGGGATCTCTCTATGATTATCAAAGGATATATGTCTTCGAAGTTCTCAATTGTGATTTTAGGCTAGTTATAGGCTCAAGGTTGTTTGTTTGGTTGTTTGGGTTTGGTTGTTGGGAATCAGGAAGGAAGGTTTCACCATAAGACAAGGATGGGTAAAGAAGGAAGCTAGACAAGAATTGATAACTCAGGGAACATCAAGGCCATTGGGCAATGGAGTCAAGAAAGGATTTACTTATGTTCAATGTGTAAGCTTCAGTTGGGCTAGTCATCTAGAGCATTTGGATCTCAAAGATTGATTGGTGGGATGGAACACTAAGGAATGAGAATGAAGGATGGAAAACCATCTGATTCCGTCTATAGATCAGGCCAGAGGTCATTTAACTCCAGGCCTGCTTGGACAAAACCATAGGCAACACAAGGGGTCTTGAAAAGGTTTGTATGGAAGGGCAGGTTATGAAGAGGCAGCGACGGGCTTTACACCTCCCAATGTTCCTAACCTCTTTCAATTAAATCTTAACAAAGACATCTGAACACTGATTCTATCAACTTGCACATCAGAGAGCAAGCAATAATCATCCACTACACTGGTTTAGTCAATTAAAAACAATATTCAGATACACATATGAGCAGAAAACATTAAAGACTGAGAGAGCTGGGACATAAGGTACCTAACAAGGGTAAATCTTATGTCATGCATTCAGATGTCAGTCAGAAGAACATGAAATGAAATGGAAATAAACACAGAGATAAGGGAAACATCACCAACTGCTGTAGATCAGGATCCAATGAAAACTGCTTATCATGTTAAACACAATACCAATCAGGTACATCACTGCCCAAAGCTTTTACATTCAACCTGAATACATCATATTTCTCAGCCTATCATACAATCTGTGACACAGGAAACTTGGCTCGGGACAAAAATGCTTGCACTTCACTGATAAGGTAACAACAACCCTTACAATGATATCCCTCTGTGCTTTATATCAGAAGAGACACAGAGGACCGACTGAGAGGGTAGGTGAACACTAAATGCAATATTAATCGCAGAAAAGAAATGAGGGCCGAAACCCAATCTGTTTCAGATCTCCGCATTTATCTCGGCTATGGCTTTGGTGTTCGGCTTACAGTACTTTGTGGTGTAAAAAATAAAATATAACAACAACAAAACAAAGAACAGTGCCATCTGCCCTGTTCGTGCAACGAAGTTTCTGATCATGTAGCACTGTTGTTAGGACGTGAGACCTTCCCAAAACTCGGTATGGAATGAAAACTGCATGGGCAGTCTGTCCTTTGATGAAGCAAAACATTCCTGCTGATATGACAACCCTGATATTCTGATTTTCTCATGTTGTACCTTTGCGTGAGGGGCGGGTCTTTGAACTGGTTCCTCTGCTTTATAAAATTCTTGAGAAGGCGCAAGAAATCTTCTATTTATTGCCTCGAGCCCTGCGATGTTCTGGTGCTGGCTTCGTTCATGCATTTTGAGCTTTAATGGCGCTGGAGAGGGCCTGCAGATTTTAGGACTGTCCCTGTCAGTGGAAATCTTGCTGCTGCCTCCATATCGTGTATTAATGGTGAAGTTTCTTTTCTGTGCCGTGCGGATCCTGCATCAGAATCCAAACATAATGCAATGGGGGGAGTGAGATGGTAGCACGGCAGCGGAGAAATGGTGGCTTTCACTATAATGGTAACAAAATGAAATGAAACGATGAGAACCCATGAGCAATAGGGTTGGTGGTAATACGCAGCGCTGGCCATCAGATCTAAGCGGATCAACGGTGGAGATTGGGCGACGGAACAATATATGAAACGAACAGAAAACAAAGAAAACGTATGAAAAATGACGGAGACAAATGCAAGAGTGGGACCCAACGGAGGCGGAGGGCGATTAGATCGGAACCGTCGGATCCGAAGGGGGACCAACGGCCAGGATCCAATCGGCACCATCCCAATCGAAGGGGATGCAACATGAGACACGCACAAACTTTCGATTGCGATCAGGGAAGATGAGCGATGACCGTTGGATCTAGGAGAAACGGACGGCGTGGATGCAATCGGGGAATCGGAAGACAAGGTTGCGATCGATCGGAGGGCACAAACATGTGACACACACAAACCTTCGATTGCGATCGAGCGGGGGGATCGATCGAGCGCTGGCCGTCGATCTGGGTAGATCAACGGTGCAGGACGCACCGCGGGACTTAACGAAATAAAACAATCGCATCGGGTTTTTTGAGTGTTACAAAGGAAATGCACCCGCCGGTTGTTTCGATTACGATTGGCCCCCAAGGCTTAAGCGCTTGGTCTTGGGGTGACGGGCATATGTGGGGAAGTGGTTAAGGAGCCAGCGGAAGAGGGGCTAGTGCCTATAGCACGGTCGGAAAGTGGGTTTTAAGGGGTTTAAAGGGAAACGATAAGGGGGAAAATGGGAAATAAAGAGTAAGGGAAGGACTTAAGGGGATTTTTGGGGGGATTCGAGGGGTAAAAGGGGAAATAGAAGGGGAGCCAAGGGAGGATAAAAGAGGCTAAAGAGGGTAACAGAGAGGGAATTTGGACAAAGAGAAAGAGGGGGAAATGATGTATGTTGCAGGGGTAAAGGAAGGAACGACAGGCCTCTTTAGCAGTTTACTAGCAGAGGTGGATTTGTATTAGGCACAGCAACTGAGAAACTTCAAGGAGGATGAGTTTTCAGGGGAAAGGCATTCCTTGAAGACTCAACAATGATCTAGCCCCCTATTTGCTTGTCAAAAATTTCATAGGGGGGCTAACAGGTCATTCAGCCAAGCGTGTCACACATAACCCCAGAACAACCCAAACAAAGAATACGCAGCTCCAACGCCATCAAGAGAGAGAGAATTCCTCCACACCAATGTGTGTCAAATGAAC